>LOEQ01004072.1:0-20010 GCA_001685075.1 Bramus lutescens
CGGGAGCTGGGCGGGACGAAAAGCAGGGCCCGCTCCCCTTATTACTACACTCTAATAGTCTATCTCTGTCTCTCTCTCTCTCTTTCTGTATGTGTGTGTGGTGTGTCTGCCATTGTTTTAAAATCTGTCTTTTCTGACATTACTTTGCTGACTTGTATTTTTTCTTTTCTGCAATTTTGATGTGTTACTCTTGGGTGAATATTGTTTTTTTTTTTCTCTTGGTTGCCCAATGCCCTCTTTACTACTAGGGATTCTATGAAGAATTTTCTGTTTCTTAGCCATTGAGTAATATTGATTAATTTACCCTTCCCTATTTTTGAAGTCAACACATTAGAACTGATGTGCTCCTATAATTTTGTTTTTAAATTGGTGAATCAGCTTCTCATAAAGTCAGAGTCTCAACCCCTGCTTTTAAATAATAATATGCATCAATGGCAGTGCTTGTGTAGATAGTGTGTGTGGATTCCACAGCCAGAGTGCAGAGGCTGGTGGGAAAGCAGTCTCAGTTATGGAGCTGAGTTGTGAGTTAGTCCCTCAGCTGCATGCCTTCACTTGCTCATATGTAAAGCCGTGTTTATAGGAATGAACGATGTACTTAGGAATCTCAACACACTGTGTAATAAGTAGCTTCTTTGTTCAGAAATTGTTAATTTCACCAGGGATAAGTCAATGCCTACAAAGTAGTTACTTTGTTCAATGTGTTTCAAATTAAATTTATGTAAAGTCTACATACTTTCTTCCAATTATTCTTGTTTTTGTTTAAAATCATGCATTTGCCCATGGTTCTATTTACCTAAACTGCTTACAATTACAAAGAAACCCAAAGGGAAAATCACACTGAGACACACTTGGTGGACACTGAAGTTACTTGGGGCTGTCATCCAGGTGGCTGGAATAGGGCTGTCAAGTGACATCAGAGGTGCTTTTTCACATTGTCATCCACACATCAGAAGCAGATTTTTGGCATGAGAGGATAAAAATAGTGTTTTTGTCTTCTGCATCTTTTACCATTGTACTATATCCCCACCTGCATGTATGTCAATATACATTTAATACACTCTTCGTAAAACACACAGGTCCAAGTGATATCTTTCTAAGATATTAAAAACCAACTTTATACTGTGAAAAATAATTTAAAATTTTTTACAGGATATCATACAGAGTCAAGAAGCAATTGCAAAAATTTTATTTTCCTTTCAGAAGAAATTCAGGATAGAGAGATATAGAAATATGGAAAGGAGGGGAAGAGGGATGAGGGGTAGATAGCAATTCCGCATCAGTAGCATGTTCTCAGCTTCTTTTCTCATTTTCTCGCTCCAAACTGCTCTGAGCAAATCACTATGGGAAATGGGAAGCCTGGATCACTCAGTTACTGTGAACAGGAAGTTGTGAAAATGATGGCACTGAGTTGTGGGCATGAGGATTTCATGCTATTGGAATAAATATCCTGAAATGCTGGGTATGTTAATCAATGGAAACAGAAAGCACAATTTTGTTATGACGTCCCACATCATTCTGAACTCAGCCCCATGGGGCCCTTAATACATTGCATGCATTTACTTAGAACACTATCTAATGTAGCACTTAATAGGCTTGAAGACTGGGTGGTAAAAGCTCAGGGTGTCTTTGCTCAACTTTATTAGTCTGTATGTAAGAAATCATAGCCCACTATCTGAAAACAGACAGGCTGACAGAGTGATAGATAAATAGACAGAAGACATATGGGCAGGTTAACAGAGGAAAGCAGACTGACTCACCCAATGTCAGAGAACTAGGGATGGCTGATAGCCTGCTATGCCTCATTTGGTCAAGTTCACTGACAATTCTTCCACTGATGCCTTCATGCGTTCACTAGAGTGATGTCTAAATAGATGAAAGTTGATGTTTATTTGTTCTAGAAACAGTGATAGTTTCCCTTGTTTCTTTTCTCTTGTATGCCCTAGAGATAGTTGAGGATTTTCTTGATATCAAAATATAGTATTTAGTTATCATTATCATTAAAATGTCATCTGCCTATAATTAAACCTTCCATGTTGGCATAAGCAAAAAATATAAACATAAAGTCCAATAATTTCTCCATAATCAGTCTGTTATCAAAATCATATAGGATGAATAGATAAAATCTGTAAATATTTTAAGTAATGACAAGCTTTGTAGTGCTTCCTTGTTTTAGAGTTTATTTCTGATGAGAGTAGACTTGTTTTCATTATGATGACCCAGTCTCTGTTGTTTCTCTCAGGCTCTTTTATTAACATCAGCAATAACTGTTTTGCTTTAATCTCTGAGCCTTTATCAAAAAATGGGAACCAATCTGCTTCTGTGGAATGAAGGACAGGTTCATGTGGGGGCTTCCTGTCCTGAAGATCCTACGTCTGGTTTACAACCTACATTGGACTAAATCTGATGAGCATTGAAGTCCAGATTCCATCTCTTTCTTCTGACTAGTTCATGTACTTGTCATGTGTTTTATTATCCTTCCATTGATGGGCACCTACATGGGCACTTCAAATCCCTTTATGACTCATAAGCTATTGAGGGCAGTTCATATGTCTCATTCATTCTCAAAGTATTTGACAGCCTTTAGAAGCATGTCTTTTACAGTAGGTTCTCAGAAGGCATCTATGTAATGAAAGATATATTAGACTCTAAGTTCACTGTCCTAGGTGAGTAATAAGCCAAGTTGTTTTGACTAATGAGAGCTCACTATATATATTTATGTATCTCATGCACAGAATTCCTTGACCATTTCTTCCTATGAGGAGTCTCAACCACACAGCAGCAATAAATTACTTCAGACACAGAAACTAATGTAGATCAATATTATTCCTGTTTCAAAGGTAAACATGGAGGAAAACTTGGTTTCTGCTCTAGTTCATTAATATAATAAGCCAAACTTTGCATGATATAGACAGCACCATAATATAGAAAATAACAATTCTTATGACAAAGGGAAATAGGATAATTATTAGTAGTTCTCCATCTTCATTGTAAAGTCTTCCTGAGGCATGGCAAAGCCCTGATACTCCCAATGGCAGTATTTCCAAAGAGAGAGTTAACACAAGGTTAATAACCAAAAGAACTATAAAGAAAGGCTATAATTGCCCAATATATAACTAACATTCTTACAGTTAGGTTTTCTGAGGGACCACCTTAATTGTCTGCTTGACAGGATCTAAGATCATCTAGGAGACAAATCTCAGGGCATTCCTCTGAGGGAGTTTCTAGATAGGTTTAGCTGAAGTGCCCACCTCATGTATGGACAGCAGACTGAAGTTGAAGGAGAAAGTATGCACCGGAAGTCATTGTTCCCAATTTCCCAAGTTTGGAAGCAATGCAACCATCCTTCTCAAACTTCTGCCATCATGGAATATACTCCCAGTGTGCCAAAAGAACCCTTTCTTCCTTAAGCAATGAGAAATGTAATTCATCATATAAAACTGAACATGTGAATGTCTTACAACTGGTAAAATACTTAAGGGTTACTTTGAAGATTCTATTTTTACTTTGATCACATCAACTATTTCACTCTGTGAGGTCCTTTGTACTGAATTAGAGATACTTTATCTTATAAAAGCATGTCTAAAATATTCAATCTTATTTCCAACATTGCATTTGCTTCAGGGTTAACTCAACTTTTTGTTTGAGGGATTCACTTACAGACAATTGACCTTCTTATGTACGAGATGAAAAGTCTTTGTCTAATTTTCAGCCTGAGCCTACAGGAAGAAGAAGATGAAATAAGCCAATAAGACAAAAATATTAATTATTAAAAGGTCATGGTCATTTGAGAATGCTGCCTTCTTTTCCCAATCATAAAAGTTAAAAATGGAAGTCTTTGGCACACTGAAGCAGAACATGATTCAGATACTGTAAGTCATCCCTGCCCCTTATGGAAAGAAATCATGCTTCAAACCAAGGACACAGAATTAGCAAGACAAGTCAAAATAAGTCACTTTCATGAATGGTGCTCTTACTGTACCTGAGGACTAGACATGGGTCTTGCTCTGTTGCTCAGTAGCTCTGTTTTTTTTTTTTTGACCCCTACCCCAGTTACATCAATGCCATTCCTATGGGTCCCAGAGCCTCCGATGTACCTTCATTAATTAGGATTTCTATTCAAATACAAAAATGAGATTTAAAGATCAAAATTATTTCAACATAATAGCCTTTGGAATTATATACAATCTCACATTTGATATCAAACCAAAATAATCAAATAAGGGCAGAAATGAACTACACAAATATTAGGACATACTTATCATGTACATAATTTGTCATTAAAATAACTTGGAAGCACATAAATATTTATAAAATCCATGATATAATGGAGACCTGAATTCTCAATTTAAAAACTGTAGTGTAGCCCACATAGCAAATAAATTTGAACTTTACCTGTAAAATCATTTTATTTGCAAGTTATATTTTAGCATTCCATGGTTTTCTGAATCTCTGATATCTATAATTGAATTAAAAATTCAAACTTTAAATCCTATTCAATTCAGGCTAGTTAAAATTTAGTTAAGATTTATTTAGAAATGAATTTTTTTATAATTTCCAAATTCAAATGCAAAAATAATGGTACTTAAATGCGAGGAAATCATACCTGCACATCGACTGGACAAAGTGCATCAGAAGGTGTGGAAGGATGTTACAAGGGGTCTTTGTGTTTATTATTTTTATTTTTATTAGAAAATTCTTTCTATGTAGCTGTGGCTGTCCTGGAACTCACTATGTAGACCAGGCTCACCTCAAACTTTTAGAGATCCAAATGCCTCTTCCTTCCTACTGCTGTGGATAAATGCCTGTGCCAACGAACATACCTGCATGACATTTGTGTTTATTTTTCCATCTTTGCTTTGGGGATGAAAACTTTGCAAACTTTCTAAGCTGTCAGGTGTAAATAAGTTGGGGTGGGGAATCTGCTACCTTTGATTTGGATTCCCAGAAAGCCAACTTAGAAATCAATTTCCATAACATTGTAAAGACCCAATTCTACTCAGGAATCATAACCCTTTATTTAATAGATCTTGTATCCCAGGCTTCACTACGTTGAGCAATTTTAGAGATAGGATCCCTATTCACAAATCACCAGAAATGTGGCTTTTGTACTTACCCATCCAGTACTATCTACAAGTGGCCAGAAATGCAGCCACGTAATGCAAAGTGTTTAGACAAAACCAAATCAAAAGGGTAAGTTCTTAGCACCTATTATCCCAAAATCATAATTGGCCTTGCACTAGAACTCTACATGCAAGAGTCATCACTTTGCTTCCAGTACTGTCTGGTTTTCAACATGCATACAATAATGATGGGAGACAGGACTATGGCATCAGTGTGTCAACTGTTCAACAATTTTAACATATTTTCTCAATTCAAAAGAGTAAGTAGAACATAATTTATAGCATCCCCATTTCTATCTCTCAATATTTTCATTCAGTTCAAATATGACATCATCTGTTTATTTTTTGTCTTATTTAAACTCTGACTACTGAATGTCAGTTAGGATAATTTATATTTAGTTATGACAGTGAGGTAAAATTCTCTTTAAATATTTACATGGCTATATCTAAACCATTCAGTTCTGACTAAATATGTCTCTGCAAAAAAAAAAAGCTCAACTGATGATAATTGTATGATAACAACAAACCAAACTAGAAAAATATATTTCCTATCTTCCCAGAAGATACACTTCCCAGCAGTAGAGAGTGGCCATTCTTGCCTCCCTAGTCTTCCTTCTCTGAGCATCTCAGTCATGTGTTCTTGCTGAGTACAGCCTCTGCTCTTCGGTTGCCTCTCATTTCTTCTGTGAGTTTCACCTGACAACTACAGCACACAGAGTAGGGACATAACTGGCTGTGGGTACTCCCTGCTCATCAGGATGGAGTTGGGGTAGTATTTCAATAGCTTTCTCAGGTTTCACACATTTAAGAAGTCTGTCTGTGAGATGGGAGACGTGTTTTATCTGCAGCAAAATATTTCAGCATGCGGATGCTGCACAACTCATTCTAGGTCTCTAATTCTCTACTATTAATCACCATAAATCCATGTGCACTTATTAGTTCTGTCCCAGAGAAGTCATACCTAGTATCCATAATTGATCACCCCAAAGAGGGATCCCTAGCTCTGTTGCTTTTCTTAACTATGGAACCCTTGTGTCTTAGTAAAGACATATTCCTCCGTATCTGGGCCATTGCGAAGCATTTGTTGAGTTTCTAAAAACAGGATAATGCAGCTAAATGCAGATAATCAGGGAGAAATTGTTCAGTGGCCATACATTAGCAGATCCAGGGCCCTAGCCTGGGTAGGCTGGAATTCTTCTTAGTACCGGGCCAGTACCAATTTTTCATTCTTATCACAAGAGTTTTAAGACAAGTCCCAGCAGGCTAGACTTGGCCACCTGTTCCAGCATATGAATTAAAGCAATGTCAAAAAATAGAGAGAGGAATGATCCCATGTTGTGAAGAGAAACAATTAAAGGAATCCATTTATCTCAAATTCATTTTGTGTACACTGACATGAACTTTTGTCTTAGGTAGAGAAAATGCTAAGCCCTGGGATGTGATTAAACAATCTTGGTCATTTTCTAAACTATGGTCTATAATGTGGTCTGGAGAAATTATTATTCCTGCCATTGCTTGCTTTAGAAGAGCAATGTGGTCCTTGCGAGATGATTGCATCTGGGCCACAGTGCAGTCACCGTCACCCTCATGGATAACTGCCCTCATTTGGGGTTGGCTGCCCCATGAAATTTTACTGTTCCTGGAGCCCAAGGTGACTTTAGACTTAGAACAATAACCTACTTTAGGCATTTGGCCTTGAAAGGATGAGATAGGTTGGGTAATAATTCATTTTTCGTTTTCTCTCAGTTCCTGCACTCTGCCAGGCCACAAACTGCACTTTTCACACTAGGTAGAGCTCTTTCTGTTCATTCTGTTCTACAGGTTTCCTACATTGAAGGTTGGCTGTTATGAACTGCTTGACTTTGTGCCTTTGACATGAAAAACATGACTGGGTATGGCTAGCCCATTATATTGAGTCTTGAGTTTTATATTTTATATGTGATACACATAAATATGTAGTATAAACTTTCTGTATTTCTGACACTGTGACAGAATGGAATGCGTGCAAAAGTTATTTTGTTGTTAAATTTAACTAAAGTTAAATGTTCAAACACCTCTATCATATATGTGCAATACATAAGATAATTTTAAATTCATTAATAATTGAAGATCAATGTGAAACTGAGTTTGGTGTGATTTCAATGTTTTGTCTTTGTTTTTCTCTATGATGCTAGTAAAGCTCTTAACAAAAATCAAACCTAGAGAATTGTACTTGCCACATAATAAATTCTTGCCAAATATATTTATAAACTGCTACAATTATTTATATATTGCAATATTAATAAGACACAAACACTGTATTGTGTACCAGTACATTTTTAAATTTTCAAATTGAAATCAGGTGCTTCATTCACACACACACACACACACACACACACACACACACACACACATTCTTTTAAAGTAAGTAGACATTGTGGCCATTAAAGGTCACAGCAAGAACAGATTAAAAAGTTTTAGGCCATTCACCCACTTTTATTTCCTGAATGCTTGTGCCATTTAAAAAAAATTATAGTGTTTTGCCTATATGTATGTCTTTGCAGCACATACATGTGGTGCCTATAGGGGCCAGAAGAGAACATTAAAACCCCTAGAACTGAACACAGCCATGCCCTGTCATGTGGGTGCTAGAAACTGAACACTGGTCTTCTAGATAAACAGCCAGTGCTCTTAACCACTGAGCCACCTCTCCAGCCTTATTGTTCAGATCCTAATGTTTAGTTCTGTACTAGACTCAAAGGAACAACTTGAAAGTATGTCATGGTCTATCATATAGCTTTCATTTATTAAAGAGTGATCTCTCTCCTTCTGTGTTTTATACTCTCATCCTGAAATAGAGAAGTTTTGACATGCTTTAGAAAAGCAGAATATATTTATATTCATTAAATTTCTCACTCCTGTACCAAAAGACTCACAAGAAATAACTTACAGGACAGGCTTATTTTTCAGTCCACAACTGAGGAAGTCATTGCCAAGAATGTCTGCTGGGCAGTGGATATTAAGCAGCTTCTTCTGCCCATTTCCTCGGCTGCACCCTCAAAGTCTGATTCCCCCATGGCCTGCTTCCTTCAGTTAGGTCCCAGCAAAGAAAAGTTTCACAGCTTCCCAAAACATTGCTACCACTTACCACTTTGAAAACACATGACCAAATGGTGATAGGAGCCAGTGCAGGGAATTTTATATACAAAGCCAACACTGTAAAACAGAATTTGAAGGCCAGTTCTAGCAAGACGCTTAAGTAACCACAAACAAACAAACAAACAAACAAAAAGCCATGGTCTCTCTGAAAAAAATCTACCCCGCGAATGCTGGCATTTCCTCAGCAAGTCCCAATCTGGCTGAAACTTGCTCTACAGTAGCCTTGACCTCTGGTGAAATAAGAGGTGGGGCTGAAGAGTCTGAAGCCACCTGCACATAAGTAGGACACAGTGGTTCGCCTGGATCCTGACTCGGGTTCTTATATCCTGACAAACCACTTAAAAGCCCTTCCTACACTGGGTTCATTCAGAGCTAATTTCCCGGGAATAGATTTTACTATCAATGCTCACAGCCTCTTCAGGGACACCCTTTTATACATCTAAGCCTTTATCACTGTTTAATCCTCCTCGGGACTTCTTCTGGATCTCTGATTTTTAAGTGATCATGCAGCCTTGTTATTTATATAAATTGATCAATTGATATTTTCTATGAAATATATCACTACTTTCCTTATATCACCTGTGGATAAGCTGAGTGGGGGATGAGGAGAGGAACAATTAAGTAAAGGCAATGAATGTATCCCAGGTATCCCATAATTTCTTGAGATGTGCAATCTTGACTATGTTATCACATTTGTTTATACAGCTGAAAGTGAGCTCCATGCATGCTCTAGATAAGGCTTGTTATGAAGATCAAGTGGGAGCAGAATAGAATGATACATTATTATCATTTTACCTAATAATAGGCTGTATGAGTTCATTTAATTTCAATAGCTATTACAATACTATTTGAATCCCCTTTGCCTTGCAAACAGTGCATTGTTATTCTGTCTAAATCTCTTTAAAGCTGAACAATACAAGTCCTATTTAGGACAATTTAGGACTTTAAATGTTTATTATACATACTAATTATTCTCGTTTCTTGCAACTTTTATCTACATAGTCCCTAAAGAAATTAAAATGGAATATCGCAGTAAGTAATTTTGAAGAGCTTCCCTATGAATTTAGAATGGAAACTGCACATCCATATTTGGTCATAATTCTTCAGCATGGTTGAGAATTACATGGAAGGCTTCGAAAAGTCAATACACAGCCCTCCACTGCCCTGTGGCACAGCATTTTGCCTGGGGGATGGCAATAACCCTGGTAGGGTCAATCACTGTCTGTGAGCCCACAGGTTCACATAATATACTATAAACTCAGCTTGTCCGTCTTTAAATTCTTATAATTTCAATTCTGTATTTCCCTAGATTCTGATCTACATCCACAAATGTTCATAAATTTAATTTTACATGCCTAGTTTTTCAATGTTGTGATAAAACTCTTAGAACAATGTCAAAGCTGTAGCTCATGGGACATTAAACCTGACTTTACCCTCAGAGAATTAATCCATGCACAGTTGTCTTTTCACACACACCCAAATGGAAGTTTCGCCTCAATGTGGCTTTATATTTTACACTAGTTTAGTGGTATTGGTGATTGAACACACCAGATTACCCCAAAATACTTTATTGGCCAAACTATGCCCCAAATTGTGACTTCAAAAATTTAAATTCATTATTGTTATGCATGTATTGTGTATACCACTGGGTTTTATAAAGATAGTTCTTCCATATATGTCATGAATTTTGGCCATATTCACCCAGTTCTGTTTCCCCTTGGTTTTCCAACACCCCATTAGTATCTTTCCATCTTCTAGTCTCACTTCTGCATTCATGTCATTTGAACACATGCACACATATGTACTTGTGTACATATGTCTATATTTATATGTTGCATGCATCTATAAGAATTTTATGACTAACAAATAAGAGGTTAGTAAAGAAGCTGCTTCCGCCTACAGCAGGGCAGAATATAGCCAGGCAGGAACAGATATAGAAAGAGAGTAGGTGGAGTCAGAGAGACCCCATGTAGCTGCCAAAGGAGGCAGACATCAGACCCTTATCAGTAAGCTACAGCCTTGCACTGATACACAGATTAATCAAAATGGATTGATTTAAGATGTAAGAGTTGGTTAATAAGAAGCCTGAGCTAATAGGTCAAGCAGTGTTATAGTTAATATAGTATCTGTGTGATTATTCCTGTCTGGGCTGCCAGAAAATGAAAGAGCATTCTTCATTTACAAGGAAACTTTATATCTGCCTTTTCATGCCTGGAATGTTTCACTTAACATGAAGGTTTATTTTTCTTCTATCTTCTAGCAAGTGGCACAATTTCTTCTTTATGTTGAAAAAAAATTCCATTGCTTACATTCTCCACATTTTCTTTAAAATATTCATTTTTGACAAACACCTAGGCAGATTGTGCAGCTTGGAAACTGTGAATTGTACTGCAATAGCCATGAAAGTCATAGGCATTCCTGAGACTTTGCGGTCTGGTACCTTGCAGAGCATTCACCTATATACGTTTAGCAATAGCAAATCAGGGTCATGTGGTACTTCTAGCTTCACTTTGAATGTGTGGGTGGGTGGCATAAATCTACACTGCGAATACCTGTGTTTTGACATATGGTCAACTATTATTGATCTTTATGAGCCATAGACCTTGTTTTATGTTACTGAGTTTCTCATTGTAACATGGACCTAAAAGATTGGGATAGGCTTACTGGCTAGACTGGTCTCTTCCTCCCTGTCTCTGGGATCACAAGTGGAATCACCAGGCCTAGCATTTCATATAGGTCTTGGGTGTAGAACTCTGGGCCCCAGATTTGAACAGCAAGCAACTACCCACTGGAGTAGCTCTCTAGACCTTAACTTAAAAGAATGCCTTTTTATTGAATAAAATTGCTTTTCTCATCCAGTATAATATTAATACAGTTTTCCCTCCCTCTCCCCCACCCAGATAGCCCCATTTTCTCCCGTTCATATCAACTCATTTTCTGTTTCTTATTAGAAAACAACAGGCTTCTAGGATATGACAACCAAATGTAAAAAAATGAAATATAATAAAACAAACCCATAATGTTGAAATTGGACTAGGCCAGCCAACAGAAAAGTAAAAGAGCCCGTCATAGAAAACACAAGAATCAGAGACCCCCTCAGACATTGATTCAGGAGTCCCATAAAAGTACTAACTTGAAATCTGTAGGATTTAACTTTCATGAGGAGCCTCTCTACTCTGGATTCCATACCAAATGAGGTGGATTTCCAGGCTGCAACCTTTGATTTTGGTCACAGCCTTTTACTGGGACTACCTTTTAGTTCCATGTGTGCTAATATTACTAAAGATCAAGACATTTTGTACATGTATCCTGATGAGAATTCACAGCCCACTAATTCAGGGGGAGGAGGCAGATGGATGAAATGTTCACTGTCGTGTAGATGGAATCAGGGCTGAGTGGACCTGAAACATAATGACGGGAGTGAGTAGACCTGATCAGCAGCTGAAGATTGAAGCTGTGCTTTAGAATGCATTAAAAGCAAAATTCCTACTCTATTTCAAAATAGACCAAAGGCAACAGACAGGGGGAGAAAAGTAAGTGATTTGAAAGGACAGTAAATCTAAAACTTAGAAGCAATTTGTTAGAAATTTTGTAATTAAGATTATACCTCTCTTCACATCAGCTGGCTGCAAAGTTGATAATGATCCGCCTAGCAAAGGTGACTCAGATGTCTTTGTTCTTGTAAACCACGAAAAGGAACATTTTCAATGTGGCTGTCAAAAAAGAACATAAAATATCAGAAAAAAAGGGCATAATTAGCAATTAAGTTAAAGTAACCAGAGTGTACCAGCCCTTGTCAATGGGGAGGTTTTACTTTGGTTGCTGTCTGTAGTCAGTAATCACATGTGGATTAGCCTTTTAAAACCAGTCTGGGTGACTCACTGCATGCTGTTTTATTGTGTTTTCTGCTTGCCAGCCTGCACATTTGCCTGTAAACAGTTCCCATGTGCTCTGTGTAATTTACTGATTACTTGAAGGCCTAGTGGCCTCCTTGTTTATTTTAAAAACACAATGGAAGGTCCAGGAAAATGTTCGATGTGTATAGGTTCTCACAGCCACACCTGACTATCCGAGTTCAATCCCTGGAACTCATGTGGTGGAAGGAGAAAATGGACTCTCATAAATTGTGAGGTTGAAAATGTACCACATAAGTGTGTACTCACTAACAAGCACAATAAACAAATAGAAAATAATTAAAAATAACATCACAACAGAAAGCCCAATTTACATGGAAAACCTGGATTTCTAAATTTTTATTTAAAAATAAAGTAATTTTTATTTAGAAAATTCTTCAAAAATAGGTATCAATCCCTTAAAAATATTAAACACTGAACAAAATCTGTTCAAAATGCTTCATCAGACCCTTTGCATTTAGGTCATAGAAGCCAGGAACGGAGACACACACAAGAATCACTCAAATGATGCAGGAGGATCTTGAGTTTGGGGCCAGTGTATGCCACAGAGCAAACACAAATCTAGACTAATTAAATTGCATACTGAAATTATTTCTCAAACTGAAAATAAGCCAACAGAAGACTATCATGTCATACAGTTTGGTGAAATTTCCTTGACATTTTTTAAACCCTTAACATACTTCACTACTTTTCTTTCCTTGCCAAAGACAGTGTCAGACTGTGTTTATCATGAGTCTTTGCCACAGAATGATCCCTGCTTACAAACAAATATCACTCGCCATTCCTCTCAGTGATGCACTCAGTTGCATGATCAATCAGATTGGTTATCTGCTGAGTAAATAAAAGCCTGAATAATGAGACTTCAAAGCCCTGTGGAAGAAGCCCAAGTGCTTTCTGCTTCTAGATAAGTGAGACTCAAAAACAGGGATTGAAAAATCAATGTATAGTGTAGGTATAGTAATCATTAAGTGTTTTGGTGCAGATAGGTGATGTTTCCAGTGAATGTTCTTGGATATTATGTATATTGATATTTTTTGCTGTCATTGGAGGGCTGTTTAATTTTTCTACTGCCACTCTTAGAAGGCTTCACCTGCATGAACCAGCACATTTCCCTCCTTTTATGTACTATAACATGTGTTTTTGCCTAACATAGGAAGACAGCACACATTCAATTGATTGATTTCTGTTAGGCAGGCTCATACCCACAGAGGCACATAACATCTTTAGATTTTCTTTGAATTAGTTATTTTAGAGAATCAGGTCCTTGATAAGGGCAAAATTATTCTAAAAAGCGAGTAGAATAGTATTTATCTAGTATTATATAAGCAATTCCAAATGATAATTGAAATGTTTGCATATAACTGTAAACTGGGCTTTCATTACCAAGCTGTCCAGTACTGAGTAATCCCACAGAAACATATTAATTACACCGTTCAGCCTATTAGCTCAAACTTATTATTAACTAACTCTTACAACTTGAACTAAACTCTTTCTATTAGTCTATATTTTGCCCCGATGTGCATAGCTTGTTACCTCACATCTTGCTTCTCCTGCAGCTGTTCATGTTTCCTTCAACTCAGCCTTTTTTCTCTACCTCTACTTGAATTTCTCACCTAGCTATATTCTACCCTGTCACAGATCAAAGCAGCTTCTTTATTAACCAATGCTAATAAAACATATTCGCAGAATACAGAGGGGCATCCCACAGCACTTGCATTCTGACAATGTGGTCTTCAGGAAGTCCGAGCTCCCCATGTCAAAATCAGTCACTCACTTGAGTTAATCAGCTATGGTAAGCTCTGGTACTGCGTGATGTCAGAATGGGAAGTAATGCTGAGGATAAGCAGAGAGATTGATCTTATGAGCCCAGGTGCTTTCCCAGTGTTGCCAAGGATACCTATTCCTTCAGCAAGGCAGGGCAGGACACACCAAGCTGCATCATGAGTGATTTCATGGCTTTATAGATAGAATTTACTTTTACAACTAAAGAATAAAAACATGTGTCTGCTTCATCAATTACGGACCTCAGCACAATCTCCTCCACAACCTGATGTTGTCTACAGACACAGAGATGATGCATGGATGTGGTTTCCGTAAAGCACTTGATGTGATCCTCGGATGACTCAAAGATGAAATAGTGACAGTTTCTGTGAGTTATTCATCGCAGAGGAAAATGCATCATTATGGGGCTTGCAGCCAATACTCATTGAATCTTACTATGTAGACGACTGGTGTTATTTTTGAACTGTTCAAACCATACATGTTATTAGTCATTCATTCTGCAAATTATAAATGATGGCAGGTGCCTCTTGGGGCTTGTGGTGTATTCTACCACACAAGGGGCATTTCAGGTGCTTCAAATGGCTGTTCTGAAGACAGAGTTGTCAGACAGAAATGTCATCCTATTTCAAGTCAACTCAGAAAGTCAGGCAACAGAGTGACTTAGGATTACTTTTATGGACATCAAACGCAGGATTTTATAAATATAGTGGGTTAGGATTTTTTATTACAAAGAATCCACACTAAGTCCATGTGTGTTTATTATATGCGTGTATATGCTAAAAAGTTCAATGCAGATACATATTTAATTACTTGAAAGTATTTCTTGCCATTGTTGATTACAGAGAACTATTGGAGGAAATAATGTCTGCCCATGAAAATAAAAGGGTCAGGGTTAACACCATGGGCTCCTCCTTTTTCACTGATTGCTTTATGATGCAATTTCTAAAGTATTTTATATTATAAAAAGTAGTATTGTTATATAGAACACTGAATGTATACATGTACATACATATGAAGAGGGACGCTTACAAGAAATGCCACACTATCTCAGAATTGAGTATAATAGAGGGTTATTTACTTAGGGATAGACTCACAGATTATAGTCCTCTGCTCAAACAGGGAAGATCAACTGAATCCCACAGCAGGAAGAGAGGCCAGTCATGTGTTTTACATCAGCATTTATAGTTTAAGAGTGGGTGGGTAAGTTAAAGGCTACAGGCTAAAGGGTTTCCAACAGCACCTCCTCCATTTGTTCAAATAAGAAAGTTCTAAGCCTAATGCAAAATTATGTACAAGAAGAACAAATATCAGTTATAAACATTAGAATTACAACAGCATAAACAATATCATGAAAAAACATGATAAATTTTTCAATAATTATCATATCATAAAGGGTTTAAGCTTGTATTATAAATAACTTGGCCAAGTCATGAGAGTAAAGTAACTACGACTATCTAGTCTTTAACCCCATCAAAGACCCGAGAAGGGAAATAATATTACTTTAGTAAGCAAGAAGCACAATCAAGTAACTTCCAAAATGTGCAACAAATGACAGAGACAACTAGCTACCTGGGCAATCACCCAAAGTCTCATTTGCAGTGTTTGAGCAACCAACTTTAGCTAAGGCCTAGAGCCACCAAGAGACCATTTTTCAGAGGAAGGAATGCCAAGATTCTGGAGCAATAATACTCATGTCCACACTCGTGTCTATCAAACCCACAATTACATTGCCATTTGTAAGTACTCTTCGCTTCAGTCCTTGATAATTTATAGAAGTCTGCCAGAATATACCTTTCTTATTTCCTATTGGAATTTTTGATTCATTCATGTTTGTTCCATTATCCAGAATAGTATAGTTTTAGTATTTTTTTAATTTTTCTGGTGAGACATGTCCTCCCCCGTGACTGGGAATGACTGGGAATGACTGGACCACTTTTGACTTGAGGGCATGCAAGAGGCCTCTAAAGGAGTTTCCTGATTTGGGGGGGTTGCCTTGTCTGTCTTTTGTTGATCTGTGTTTATTGGTCCAATACCAGCCTTTGTCACTCACACCTTCCACATGTACCAGAAGGCTCAATCCTCCTATTCTTGCCATTCCCAGAGGAGATATTATATTTATAGGAATTCCTTGTCTACAATCCCTTCCCAGATGTCCTATTCTACCACAATTAAAACATTTGACATTTTGATGTGTCCTCATTCCTTTGGAAATTGCTTATCCTACCCATGATTCAGTATTATAGTCAAATGTCTCAATGTTCATTTTATGCAGGATCCATTCATCCATTGGTGCTGAGCTAATCTTTAAAGACTTAAGTATCCTTTTGCATTCTAAGTTAGCATTTTCAAAAGCCAGAGATTCAATAAGTACTCATCTAGCATCTGAATTTGTTACTCCTATTTGTATATCCTTAATTAATCTTTATAATAAGTCACTAAAGGGTTCTCTCAAGCCCTATTTAACCCTGTTACATGATTCAATTTGTTTTCCTAGTTCTTGAATCCTGTCCCAATCATTTAAGGCTGCTTTGTGGCAAAGGGACAAAATTTGTTCATCATAAAGAGCTTGAGCCTGTGGGTCTGCTTAAGTGCCTTCACTAAAAATTTGATTTGGGGATATCTCAAGTCCTTTTGCTTTTCCCCGTTGTTCTAATGTTTTAGCCTCTTCTCTGAAATAACATTTAAACATCACTTGAGGCCCGTCATCCAGGACTGCTGAAACTAACTGAAGCCAGTTGTGTGGCATCACTTTAATGCTAGAATCCCACTCCATAATAAATGCAGAATGCAAGCCACAAGTTACTACTGCTTGCTTAATTTCTTTTAGATCATTCATTCCTATAGGCATCCATCTACCTTCTCTGGACCCTTTTAGGCCTTTAGAAATTTGTCAGAGTAGATTACAAGGTTGGAAGCTCAAACCCTGGGTAAGTCACTTCTGACAGCCATTGGCGATGTCAAATTCTGTCCTTGTACCCTTCTTTTCCTGCCTAACAGTGCCAATAATTTCCTCAATCATTTCAAATCTTTTTACTACTGTCTTTTGTAAATCCTGAATCTCTTGGCCTTTATATGTTTCTAGTGATTTCATTGATGACGCACCTAGCCTCTGGTCCTTATTCTGCACATATGATTCCAAGGTCTGAAGTTTTTCTCTTAAAGATAACACCTCATCCTAGGACATTATTTGGATAGTGTGCAGATTGCCTTCGTGGAGAGATACTGTATTTGCTGACATATCATAACTTTAAAAATTTTTTAATTGTCAAAGTCAATAGTATGAATTCCTTCAGATAATTTTCAGTATTCTTTGACAAGGATTCAACCTTGTCAATTTTTTGTTACCCTTTTCTTTATTTGTTTATATCTCTCTCTATATAGATATGTATGTATATAGATAGATAGATAGATAGATTTTTGTTGAATTCTATATGTTTCTCTACTCCCCTCCATGCCCTGAAAAGCATTAATTTTTAAATCAGTTAACTTTCCATTTTCAATGGTATTAATCCTGTTGGCTAATTGTTTATTATTTGCCTGTAAAGACTGTATCATTTCTAAAAGTGCCTCATTCTTGGCTCTGTTATTAAACCATTCTCTTAAGGTTATAATATGAAAAAAACTGAATCCCAATATCCAATAAATGGATGTATCACAATAACCATATAATCTTTGCAGAATACAATCCATAGTATTAGCAAAAAAGTTACTAAAATTCTCTATGGTAATATTGTCTGCAATTATATAACATTCAAGTTTGTTGATTTATTAATTAATAAAATATTTAACTGTCATGATGTCTGGTAAATTGTTTTAGGTGAAATAATCTTTATCGTCCAGCATGTATCATGGTTGCAGAGTCACGACTGGTGGCACAACCTGGTACCATGAGCAGTCCTGAGCCGCTTTGGTTTCCCCACTTTGGTACTGGTAAAAATACTGATAAATCTGCATTGCTTGACAAATTTAAAATAATTAAATCTATTCCATACAGGTAGCAAGAAGCCCAGAACTCAGGAGCCAGGCGTACAACCTGGAAGCGGTGTAAATCGCTATGTGGCAGGGATAGCAGCAGGGAACACAGCAGGGGTGGGGTGTGCATGAGCTTGGGAAGTTTCCAAGTCATCACACTCAGTTAGCTTTGCTGTGGCAGGGGTTTTCCACAACAACAACAACAACAACAACAGCAACTTAGTAGGTAAAAGCAAGCCAAGGGGGCAGGAATGGGAAACTTTCTGGGTTGTGGACCCGTTAGGCCTTTAAGCCAGTCTGTTGCATGAGGAGGGAGGCCCCTTGTTTGTCCTGGTCGCTGGCTATCTTACACCTAAAATAACCACACAGAAGCTGTATTCATTAAAATACCGCTTGGCCCATTAGCTCTAGGTTCTTATTGGCTAATTCTTACATCTTAATTTAACCCATTTCTATTCATCTGTGTATCGCCACTTGGCTGTGGCTTACTGGCAAGATTCTAACCAATGTCCTTCTCAGGTCGAAGATCTATGGTATCTCTCACTCTGTTACTCTTCCCAGCATTCAGTTCTGTCTTCTTCGCCTACCTAAGTCCTACCCTATCTGGCCCAAAGCAGTTTCTTCATTCATTAACCATTGAAAGCAACACATGAACAGAAGAACCTCTTATGCCGCCAGACTACCCAGTAGGTGTAGAGTTCAGATCCACATGGGGCACCAGATGAAGATGGACGCTTAAAAGAAATCACACTAGCTCAGAATTGAGTATAATCGAAGGTTATTTATTTAGGGGTAGACTCACAGATTACAGTCCTCTGCTCAAATGGGGAACAGCAAACAAATCCCACAGCTGGACAAGAGGCCGGATGCATGCTTTACATTGGCATTTATAGCAAAGGCCATGCCCAAGTGGGAGGGTAACTTAAAGGCTACTGGTTGAAGGATTTCCTGCAGCATACATATATGGAAAAACAGGGTAAGAGAAGAAAATCTAAGATTTAAGTAATATTTATTTGTTTGGGTAAATGCACTAGTAGCAGCAAAGAACTTTTACACTTGAATTATTCTCTTGCAAACTGCATTTTGAGGACATAAATAGGTAAACTGTATTAAAATATCTGATCGGGAGACCAAGAACCTGGGATGGACAAGATTTCTTAGATTTTCACATAAATAAGCCAAAGCCAAATGAAAAAATAAACAAGTAAACATATCATGGTCCTTCTCAAAATGGATTTATTGTCTTTGGCCTACAGTCATCTTATAATAGCCCGCTGCTTAGGGTGCTCTCATGGAGAACTCTGAACAACTCTGCTTTTGAATGCTTTCTACTCTTTGAGGTTTATACAGCTGAAATCAATTATAAAATTCTTGTTTTGCTTTGAATAGTGGAAACCATTCACATGTAGTTTTAAAGGCAAAGTACTAAAGTTCCAGAAATATAGACAGAAAGAGAAGGAAGGTAAACCTCACAAGGTAAGTGAACAATGACAGACAGAAGTGACTTTACACACATCACATCCACAGGTCCCCAGTATCCCAGGAGGGAAGAGGCAGGAAAGTATCAATGGTTAGCTCTTTCCTCTTACTCCCTTAGAAAAAGTACCACATATATGCTACAAGGAAAGAGTTCATGTCAGAGCCTCGCTGTAAAAGCACCACTACCACGGACCTGCTCGGTCACTGTCGTAACTAATGATTATTTTCTCACAACAGAATGTAAATTTTGATTTGGATTGCTTGTGCAGTATGAAATAATTGATTGTCTCCTGCTTTGAAGCATCTGCCTTCAGCTTACACAAGTGATGCTGTGGGAGTATAGGAGTGTACCAAACTTCATTAGGTGCCTCTGTAAAGAACATGTGAGGACTCTAGTAGCCGTACAAGCACCAAGCTTTCTATCATGATTTGACAGTGGCAGCTAAGGAGCAAAAGTAGGAATTAGGATGTTTGTGATGACACACTTGTGCCTTGTCACTTGAGAGTTGACATGGACTCAAACATACCCACAGACATACAAACACACACAGTATATCTACTATCTATCTATCTATCTATCTATCTATCTATCTATCTATCTATCT
>LOEQ01004072.1:28309-41005 GCA_001685075.1 Bramus lutescens
ATCTATCATCTATCTATCTATCTATCTATCTATCTATCTATCTATCTATTAAATGACTTGGGTATATAATGCTTTTTACTTATCTATTTATTTATTATTATACTTGTAATATGAGATAAGCAATCAAAATGCAGAAGACTGTCACAATAGCTCCTTTTCTTGTCCTTTTTTCTAAAACTGGGCACTACTCCTGCAGTTTCTCATTACAGTGGAGCCTCTAACTGTAATTGACTTGGAGGAGCCATTGTTTCATCCACACCCTGTGTCTGAATTGTTTACATGAATTGTGAAGTTTTACAATTTGTCCCTGATACAGCATATTAGTGTTTAATTTAACTCCACATTTCACTGAGGGTATTTCATCATATAAACATGCCTTGGCTTTCTGTTCATTTGACAATTAAAGGGAATTTGTATTGAGTGTTTGGCTTTTATTCTTAGCTATTTAGGATTTTTTCTTTTATGCAGATGTTTCTTTTTCACTGTGATATCTCTTAAGAAAAATTGCTTGGACAAGTTTTAATTTAATAGGAAATTGAGATGCAACCATACCATTTTTACTCCTGACACCAATTTTATTCCTTAATTCAATATTTTTTATTGGCACCGAAATTTATTATATCAATATTATAAAGTAATATTAACATTAAAATTGTAGAACCCTATTAGGGACTTAATTAGCATTTCTATGATAATTAATACCATTGGATATATTTATGGGCTTCAATCTCAACTGTGAAATAATTTATTGAAATGTCTTTTAAATATACTGTCCATTTTCCAGCAACTTGTTTGAATGAAGATGATTGATTTTGGCATTAATTAACAAACAGTAAAAACAAAGTCCATTGTTTCAAACTTGGTTCGTAGATTTTCTCATTGTTTCTTTGATAGTCAGAGGTTAAGAAGCCCTTGGGCATCCTGTAGGTGTGAAATGTTTTAATCTTTTCTGGAATTCAGAAACGTCAATGCTAACCCTAGGAGAGTCAAGACAATCTGAAGTGATTTGCCACCCTAGAGATCAATTTCTTTCCCTTTTAAAAATTGCATTGTATTCTGTCATTTTATGTGTAGGGGTGTTTTACATGAAGGTGTATCTGTGTACCGTATATATACCTGGTGCCAAGAGAGTCCAAAGTTTTCATTGGATCTCCTAGAACTGCCTTACAGATGGTTGTGAGCTGTCATGTAGGTTCTGGGAATCAATGCTGGGTGCTCCAGAAGAACAGCCATCATATGCATCCCTCCAGTTCTTCCTGGGATACCATAATACATCTTTTTGGCCAACTTTATAGTATGTCTATTTCATGTTTTGGTTTGTGTGTGTTCATGAACGACTGAGTCCAATTTGTACTCCCCAGATGTGCCTGGATGTGTACCATCCTCTCCATCTTCCAGCAGCTATCAACTGCCAAGCACTATGCTGTGGGATAATGCTCTTGTACACTGTAAAACATTGTCACTCATTTTGGTTTAATAAAATGCTGACTGACCAGTAGCTAGACAGGAAGTATAGGTGGGATGACCAGAATAGGAGAATCCTGGGAAGAGGTAGGGCAGAGACACAATCACTAGACAGATGCAGAGAAAGCAAGATGACAATGCCTTACTTAGAAAAAGTACCAAGCCATGTGGATAAACAGAGATTAAAAATTATGGATTCATTTAATTTGTAAGAGGCAGTTACTAATAAGCCTGAGCAATAAGCCAAACAGTTCATAATTAATGTAAGCACCTGTGTATTTATTTGGTACTGAATGGCTGTGGAAGTGGGTGGTTTAGAAATGTCGATCTACAGTGCTCCTTAGCTAGGGATGTGGTCTGGGTAGCCCTCCTCCTATCCTTGCTGGATTTTTAACTGGCTTGATTTTGTGCAAGTAACCACTGCTATTGTAGGTGCGAGTGTATAACAGCCATGCCATGTACAGAAGATAACCCATCACAGCATTCTTCCCACCTTCTGGTTCTTTTATTCTAACCCTTTCCTATTCCTCCTCATGCACCTTTGCTGACTTTTATACCTAACTTCAGGATTTCTCTGGTTTATCCATATCCCTCAACATCTGTAAGTTTTAATTTATCCACACATACACACACCACAGACACATACACACACACACACACACGATAAATATTGGGGAACCAGATAAATCTAGTTTATCTTTGCAAGCAAGAGTAGGAGAAAGCATCATGTTCTAATTGACAAAAGAAAAATCATCATTGGCCAAAGCACGAGAGGGATCCTTTTATCTATGGGACTAGAAAACATTTTGTTGGGAAAGTCATGAAAAGCCTTCTTCAGTTTTCTTTCAGTTGTTGAACTTTCAGCTGTGGACACAGGCTTTGCAATGAATGGGCAGTGCTGGAGGGCCTCGCCAACTCTCAAAGGGCCTGGGCTTTCAAGGATCAGCAAAATACACAGTTCACTCTAACTAAGATTTATATCTTGGGGCATTGTGTTAGTGCATGCACCCCGTACATACGACAAAGAGACAAAACAAAACACGAAAGATATGTCTTTTTAACCTTTCTCTTTCATGGCTTTCATGTGGACCTAAATGACCATCTTATCTACATATTTGACCAGACAGCTGTCAAGTTTCTTGCCTCCATTCGTGCATCCATCATTTTCTAATATCCTCGCAAACATCAAATTGATATTAGCATATATGTATCACATGAAGTCACACCCATCGTACACAGAACTTACCATTTTTGTCTATCACATTCCAAAATACAATCCCAAACCATGATCAACTCTAGAGGCAGAGCATGGACATCATCTGGTCCCTGATGCAGCTTGCCTGGGACTTTGCTTTGATTCAAATGTGAAATATCTTTCATTAGTTTGTCTTGTCCATTCCCATAAAATGATTGTTTTCTAAATTTTTTCAACGAAGTTTTATTTTTTTAACTTAGTATTCTATTCATGCTAAGCTTTTCATATTTCATTACATAGTCTGCCTAATGTGTTTCTATGTTATTTAATATCACTTAACTATTTTAGATTTCTAATGTGGGTATATTATGCAATATTATATGTGTGTTAACTTATTTCCAGCCAGCCATTAGATGCAAAGTCCAGTGTCAGGTTGGCATGGAGGTCTTGATCATTTTATTTCTATTGGGATGAATGAAAGAATGGAAAAAGATGCCTTTTGTATTATTTCATACACAAATAACTAGACAAGAACCATCAACTTTTTCTTTTTTTCAATATAACAAAATGGTATTATGTGCTAATTAAATGATCATAAGGCAAATAAGCCTATTAAGCATTTTAAAGGTGATTGCTATAATTGAGGATTATATTTAATTTTTTTACCTGGATTAAGTTTTTAAAAATGTATGTCTACAGTGCTGTAAGACATATAATGGAATGGACAGGGAAATAAAAGCACTTATCTGTTTTTATAAGCAGAGTTATTATATAAATATTCATTATAGTGTTTTAAACGTTCTTTAAATACTGTTTTTATTTAGTGGAGTCACTAGTATTTCTACATTGTCAGTAATTTGGAGTGGCATCCAAATTCCATGCTTTAGTGCAGGATTTCATTAACATTGTGTAATGTTTGGTATTGTGATCTTGTGTAGAAAACACACACTTAACTGTTGTGAATAAAAGAAATACAACATCTTGATATTCAATTCATAAAATAGTTCTTAAAATATTTTTTTGAAACTGAAGATATGGCTTAGTCAATAAAATTCTTGCTCACGGACATGAGTGTAGGCTCCTGGAACCCTTGTAAAATTCAGGGCTTGGCTATATGCATCTGTAAACCTGGTGCTGGGGAGATCAAGACAGGTGAAACTTGAAGGTCACAGGTCAGTCAGCCTAGACCAAGGAATGAGCTTTAAAATCATCAGATACCCTACCTTTAAAAATAAGATGGGGAATGGCTGAAAGAGATACCCAGAACCAACCACTGACCTCCTCAGGCATGCATACATTTGCTCATGCAGTACACTTACACACACACACACACACACACACACACATTTCCAAAGGTGACAGAGGTTTGGATGAATATCTTTAAATAATTCCAGTGAGAAATTCAGCCAATTCAGTACTATGGATAGAATTTTACCAATGTAGTAATCAGATACAAATTAATTACCTTTTGTACACAAGACCTTTCCATTTAGCCAGTAATTTAAGGTCTAAAATGCTGCCAGCAACAGCCTCACTGAAGTAAACCACCAAGTTTATCTTGAAAGAAATAGAGAGAGAATGCTGAAGAATTATGCATGTGTATGTGAACAACATAATTAGCCAAACCATCAAAATATTTTTATGTCATTAGTTTATATGCTTGAGGACTGTAACAACAATGATGCTAATGGTGAAGGTGCTTTCTCTCAGCTTGAAGAGCAAGCTAACTCCTCACGTACTGTGCACCTTTGACGGACTGCCACATCATACTGCACAGCTTTGAATTTTCTAAGGAAACCTTCCTCCATTTCGTTTATGAATACTCCCACTGCGTACTCCCACTGTGTACTCCCACTATCCTCTCAGATCTAATAGTACTTGTTTCTATAATGTGCCAGCTTCTCCTAGGGCCTCTGCCCTACCCCTTTAGCTCAGCACAAATGCCAGGTTATATCTACACATATATGCTTCTCTCTATAACAGAGTTCATGCCCATCTCATACTCACTCCTAGACAAGCAAGAAGGTACTTTTGGACTTGCAAGAGACCCAAAGATACATTTGGAATCTTTGTATTCTACCATATGGGTTCCAGGGATCTAACTCAGGTCATGAGGCTTGTCTGCAGGTGGGTTTACCCGCTGAGCCATGTTATTGGTCTCATACAGCTTGTTAAGGATGGGCGTAACAGCTACACTGTGTGAGTCATATATTTCATGGTACCTTTATTAGCATCTATTTATACATTCATTGTGGTAGATGGTGTACTGTTTCCACAACAACCAAATATATGTATAAACTGTTTACCACATTAATATGTTATCTAGTATAATAAAATACAAATATTTTTATATGAATTTATCTATAGCTTTTAAAAAGTCTTCTCCAAACACGAATGTTTCATTGCCAGACTTTGGAAGAAATTACAAAACACAGGCAAAATAAAGTTTTGGTGAAAATGCAATGCCTTCACAAGAGACCAGAGAATCACACAAAATTCACCACTGGAAAGAATATTGGATACACTTGATATTTTTGTGACCCTGAGTTTTGAAAATAGTATGAATTACAGCTAAAATCTGTCTACAGTGATATGGCTCTGATTTATAGAGTTCAAGACAACAGGGTGTGGAGATTGCCATCGTTCAACTCTGACTTTGGGCTTTAAAGAGGTATTATAGAGCTATTCCCATAGTGGAGCGGTTCACCTTCATTTTATGGAGCACTATGATTGATGGCAGGATGAGAGCTGTGAATAGAATGGGCCTCTCCAAACAATGAGGTGCATTTACTGCATGCAGGGAGCTGCCCACCACTAGCCTCTAGGATGGACATGATTTTGTTGTAAATTAATTACTCCATGCAAGCAAATTAAAATTTCTCTAACAAGTTAATAAAATTCTTTATTGAAGGTGAATTTATCTAATAATACAATACCACATTTTGGATATGGTATGGAATAGGGGAGAGTTTTTCTTTCATTGCAAAACATAAATTGCATTATGAAAAAAGAAAATTATATCCTCTGAGACTTAACTTCTTTTGAAAATGTACATTAAAGTTTCTGCTCTCTTAGTTAACTGTCTTTGTGCTTTTAGTTATATAAAAATGGTGTAATAGTATTATAATATATGGAAACTCAGTTCTATGTTGATTTTATTCTATTGTGATTTTCCCCCCATAGTTTTTCTTTATGTCTTTTATCCTATCCTTAATTGTCATTTTCTATAAATTTCTATTTTTTTAAAATTTACTTGTTTTCATTTTATGTGTATGAATGTTTGCCTGCTTTAGGCAAGTAAATCATATGTATGCCTTGTGCCTTCAGAGATCAGATGGGCATAGTAGGTCCCCTGGAATTTGAATTACAGAAGGTTGTGAGCTGTGGTATGGGTGGGTGGTGGGTACCAAACACAGGTCCTCTGTGAGAGCAGCCAGTTCTCTTAGCTGCTGAACTATCCCTCCAGCCCCTAATTGACTAATCTTTATTTCATCTCTCAAGCTGTTACTTTTTAATCCTTCATGGGTGATTATATCAACTTCCATTTTGTTTAAAGTCAACTCTGAGGACCTTTCCATAATTTTTAGTAGCTATTTCAATTCAAGCTGCCCTTCACATGAATAAAGCCATCTATGTAACTCTACAGCTTTCATTAATTTTCACATATAGTAATATAATATTGACAGCTCTTCCAAATGTCAAAAATACAAAGTGAAAGCAAAACCGAGAATTTAAGAATCTCATTTAATAACTGCAGTTCATAACTTTTTGTATTAAAACCATACTGAATAGTGTGTGTATATTTAATTTATATTAATAGTTCTATTTTTCTATAGCCCTATGTCCATCCTTAATTTTATTACAGCAGATTTAGCTTCTAATTTGACTATACTTTGGACTTAAATAAGATGTCGGTTTATATTACTTGAACGGAAGCCCCACACAGCTGATAATGGTTTTTCAATACCTACCATAGTGATAGTTACTTGATATTATCTAAAAGTTTTGACCTGAGTTGTCTGGTGCCTGAAAATTGGGCAGGCGTGAGAAGAATATCTAAATCAACAATGTGAAATGAAACAGCTGATCCATGCATGTATAACTCAGTTTCCTGCTTTGGGGAATTACACAAGCTGTTTCCTGCATTCCTTTCTTATCCACCTAAATAATCCATATTCATCTTAAACATCCCTTTGATCTATTTTTCTCTAAGGGAGACCATACATCTGTTCTTATATATCTGAAACTCTATAATAATCTCAAATATAAATACACAAATCTTGTTCCTGCCATTCGTTTGTAAGCTTTCCAAAGGTACAGATAAGTGTTGTTTGTAGGCAAAGATTTAACGTTCAAAAATATGTTTTAGCCAGGCCCGGATGTTCAAACTTGTTATCCAAACTACTGAGAAGGGTGAAGTTGGAGGTTTGCAAATTTCAAGGCTGGTCTAGGCTACAGAATGAGTTAGTAACAAAACGGGGAACCTTAGTCAAACCATATCCAAATAAGACAAGCGAAAACCAAACCAGTAGCTGAAGACATAACTCAATGGCATACCGCTTGCCTAGCCAAAACTAGGTTCAGGGTTCTTCAATCCTCAAAGTAAATATTTATAATATTATATACAGTACTGTGTTTATCCATAATTACTAAAGAATTTTATCAAGAGAATTTAAGCCCCTTGTATATTCATGCCACTTTGGAAAAAAGTAATACAATTTGACCATCAAAATCATTGCAGTATTGAATATGATAAAACACTGATTTCTATTGTTCCTTTGCTTGAAAATAGTGAGAAAATCAATACTATGTGTGGTTTTCCTTAAAATTCAAATACAGGAAATGTAACCACGGTTAAAATGCACAGTGTTAGAACTGAGAATCACACTACCAAGGTAGTGTTTCTCATAGTTTTCATATGATATTATGAAATTTAGAATCACCATGGCAACAAATCTCTGGGTGTGGTTGTGAGTACGTAGATCAGGTTAGCAAAGGAAAGAACATCTACCCTATATGTGGGCAGCACCCGCTCCTTGGCTGAATTAAAAGGAGAAAGTGAGCTAAGCACCAGCATTCATTGGATCTCTCTTGGCCTATATTGTGGATGTAGCGTGTCTAGCCTCGTCCAACTCCTGATGCCGTATCTTCTCCACTGTGGTAGAATGTGCTCTGAGTTTTAAGCGAGAACAAGCCTTTCCTTCCTTAAGTTGTTCTTGTCAGATATTTATCACAGCAGCAGAAAAAAATAAGTTTCTCATTACAAAAGAGAGGATCAAGAAGTTCATAATCACCCCCTTGCATGTTATACATCACAAGAAGAAAAAGAGGAACAGAGGTCAAAGGTGAAAAGAGGAGTTTAGTCTTTTCAAAGGGATTATTAGTTATGAAAAAAAGAGTATCTCAGCAGGTCATGATAACAAAATGAGTGGGGAAAATTGACAGCATTGTACAGTAACAATAAAGACACTGGGAACAAAAGAGACTAGGTTCTTAAAAGAAAGGTGAATTCTCAACAATTTTGGGGTAGCATACAAAAAAAGGAATGAGGGCAAGTAGATGATATTTCCTTAGATACTAATAAAAGACTGTGGATAAATGATGCCTAGAAATTGGCCACTTGGTAAAATGTAACAGACAGATGTATTAAGGGAATCTTCAATCTCTTTTCCAGGCTTTTAGTGTGAGCTAAATGCTGATCTAGGGTTTTTATATAAATCTTGCAAAGGAGAAAAGAATGTTAATAGACCAATGGTGTGATGTTTATGTCACCCTTGTGATACCCCCATGAATCCACTGCCTCGCCACCTTCAAGATAAAGCAAAACACCTTCACCCTCTGTTCAAGAACACCTAGGAAGAGGATTGGTACCCTTGTCTTTTGTAAATGTTCCCTTATGATATGTTTCAATTACATACAATTTAACTCAGTCTCTAATTACACTTAAATCTTCTTACTGGCATAATTACATTGCTTAAGGTTTATTGTCACCTCCCAATTTCTGTGATTGAGCATCATATACACAGTTTCATCAGAACTTAGATGCTCATAAAGAGAACTTTTGAGATGTTTCCCTTACATCCCTGCTGCCTGGGTTTAAAGCAATTCTTTTCTTTTCAGATAGTTGTAGAAGAGACACAATCTTTCTATTGGATCCTTGAATATCTTTTCCCTTGTACATAGCACATACACTCTATCAATAAAATGCATCAGCCCTGATTTCAGAATATAATGACCTCTCTCATTTTGTATTCCTAGCTACTGTAAGCACCCAACCAGAGTAGAATTATAACCTAATTCTTTCCTTTATTTTTCTCTGAAGATGTTTTGTTCATAGGATCTAGAGTAAAAGCACATTAATCCACAAGTGAAATTATGTCTTTTTTATTAAGGAAACCGTGCAGTGGCTAATCATGCCACTAATTAAAAGCTGCAATCAACAAGGTGATTTACACAACCCGGATCATTTGCCATCATGGTCAGGCTCTTTTCTCTCTGACCTCAATGGATTGTGTGATGTTCCTGGAACGCCAACAGACCTCTATTGACAGAAACCAGATTCATCTTCTCTTTCTCTGGAAGCCCCAGATTAATTTTCTCTTTTGCTGGAAGCCTTTTCAATTTGGTTTCAATGTGGCTTGCTTGCTTATTCTTGAAAATGTTTGAATATGACTTTTGTGATAAATAGCCACATGTCCACCATACTTAAAATTATAGATCTACCTTATCTGTCAGCACGCTACATTTTCTCTATGACCATTATCATACAAAATTCAAATATGTACTCCATTAAGTGCAGGCTTTTGATATGGTTTCCCATATAAGATTCATGAGCTGTAGACTTTTTTTTTGGCAACTATAGTAAGAATACGATTGAAAAATATTGTGCATTCAATGCTTGTTTTCCAAATTGCATAAGTGAGTATTGTTTAATCCATGTAAATCCCTGACATCTGTCTTCTGCCAATATAAGTTGATCAGGGTTAGATACTTACTACACCACCTGCCAATTGACATATTGTTTAGTGACCCAGTACTTGAAGCGTGTGATTTCTCTCAAAATAGATTAGATGAATCAAGCTGAGCCTCTTTCAGCATTTTGAGCTGACAACTACAGCAGTCTTGACAGATAGGTTTGGAAAGTCAAACCAGAAATGTCGTTATATCGTGGGAGCTAGAAGAAGAGGTAGGAAAACACAGAAGGATAGATCAGACAGAAGCTTCAGTAAACAAAAACAATGATGTTTTATCTAGGGCATAGGCATGGAGCTCAGGTGGTAGAGACCTTACACTGCATGCATGAAGGTCTAATTTCAGTTCCCAGGAACACATCAACTAAATCATGCATACATATGTGTACATGCATATGTTCACACACACACACACAATTTATTCTGTGAAGAGAAAGTCAGTGAACTGAGCAGTAAAATTCTATGTTAGATAAGATAAATACATTCCTCTTTTCCAGAGTTGTAGACGTCATATACCTTTCCACTTGACTGAACAAATATATCTTAAATTCTATATTTTGCACTAAATATGTTTACAAAAATTTCTTTCTTCAAGCTGGATTTGATGTCAAATTCTTTTACTTACCTGCCAAGTCTGACTGCCTGGAATGTGTAAAGTTCCAAGGAGATCCTTAGATGTCCCTTTGTTGAGTGCTTGCTCCCTGGCATTGGGAATTACTTTGATCCCACCTGCTAGAACCCAGGCATCCTGCGGATTTAGTTTTCATATTCCTAAATGAAGCTATGGAAATCATATTGTGAGCTCTACCCTGTGCAACAGGGGCTCCAGCTTCCTAGAATACATATTTGAGTCTTACAGTTCATCTCTACCATTGGCCTGCAGGACAGAGGCTCAGGTCCTCGCAATACCATGAAGAGCACAGAAAACTTTTTTTTTGCATTTGGAGTTATCAAACCCTCATTCTCCACAGGTGATTTCATCTGAAGGCACTTTTCCTAAAAGAAAAATATGGAAGGCTGGGGCCACAGCCTTCATGCTACGAGTCATGGGCATGGACTTTCACGGGATGCAAAGGGAAGAGCTCCTGGGGCAGAACATAATATTCTTTGAATGTATGACAGAAGTAATCCATCTAGGTCCTATGGTACTACATTTAAAAGAGGTTTTTAATAGATCTATCCATGCTGGTTGCAAGGCCATAGAACATACATGATACAAACAATAGAAAAGAGAAAATGGCAAAGAATACTGGGGGGAATCATATAGGAAGGAGGGAGAAGAAAGGATGCCCACAAATGAAATTGTTCTTGAAAAGGACCCAACGATGACTCACACAGTACATGTTAATTTAAAATTTAAGAGGAATTAAACAATAAATACTCACAAAACATAAATATTTGATACATGAGGTAATATAAGTAAAAAAGCAAATGTAAGTGACCATTATTATACTGGTAAGTCTTATTTACAGAGAGCCTATGTCTTTTCACAGTGAAGTATTTCCGGCAAAGTTATATGCCCTTCTCAAATTTATAGGATAGTGGGGAAAAACAGATAAATTATTGGAAGCATTTTATTTGCTTTTATGTAATGCAAAATTATTTGTGCAAGTAAAATAAGTATTTCCCTATTTTTCTACCCTTATCTTGTTTATAATTTTTAGGGCTTAAGACCATGAAATATTGTCCACATTTAGGGTGGTTATCCAACTTTAATTAATCTAATCCAGATAATATCTAGTAGGTATGCCTAGAAGCTTGCCCCTTGTTAGTCTAGATCCTGTCAAACTGAAAATAATATTAAATATATAATATGAGACCTTGTCAAGTTAACACCCAAATACATATTTTATTTATTTTAATTACTGATTTATTTTGTGTTCATGTATGTATGTGTGGGCGTAAGCATATACAAGCCACAATGTATGAACAGAGGTCAGAGGACAACATTAGGGAGTTGTCTCTTTCCTTCCACAATACGAATCCTTTGAACAAGACTAAGGCCCTCAGGCTTGATGGAAGATGGCTTTGCTCACACACAGACTTACAAGTTTTAATATTTTCTGTCCTTTCTTCCTATAGACTCCTGGACATCTCATAATTTAGTACCAATTCCATTCCAAAGTCCCTGTACCATTTAACAGTTCCAAATGCCACTATAAAGTCCAAAGTGTCGTTTGCCTTTCAAGGTAGTCTTCTAACACTGAGCCCAAGTTTCAATAACAAAACAAATTATGTACCTGTAACATACAGTGGCACAAAGTAACCATCCCCATTCCAAAATGATCAGAACAAAGAACACCAAAATTCAATCTAACAAAACCAACAAACTCTGCAACTCCACATCTGCCATCTGGAACTCCTGTCAGGATCATCTGGGTTCTCAAAGACTTGGGTGACCCCATCCCTCTAGCTCTTGTACCTCCTACTACACATGCCTTCTCTTTAGGGCATGATCACTCTATACCAGCAATGCTCTACATTCCTGCACTCTCCAGCATTGTGAGGAGGCACTCTGTGCCTCACTTTTACAGCTTAACAAAGCAGTTGTTCATGGACTTTCTTCTAGAAACTCTGACCCTCTCGCACATCACTTGTGCTCAGGTTTTCGGAAAACATGGTACAAGACTCCATGCTTACCTCAAGTCTGCTTCTTTTGTGTGTGCAAAGCAAGTGCCATGTGGACAGTGTCATCAGTTATGTTGGAAACTGGAGACCTAGACTGGCCCCCTTTGATCAATTTTTATTAGCTTCTGTGTCCTGTCATGAGAAAATTATTTCCTAGCTACTTGCCTCCATAGAACAGAGGCTCTCACAGCTTTATTCTCTACTCAGGCTCCCTCTTTGCAAAGTTTTCATTTTATCAAGTTAGAGGCTTTGATGAGTAGAACTTAATGTCAGAACATTGTAGGAGAATGAGAATTGATCCCACACTAACTCAGAATTAAGTATAATAAGGGGTTCTTTGTTTAAGGGAAAGTCATTGATCACAGTCCTCTGCTTCAACGGGGAACAGGAACTGAATCTAGAATCCAGGCAAGAGAGGAGAGAGAGAGAGAGAGAGAG
>LOEQ01004072.1:46037-91452 GCA_001685075.1 Bramus lutescens
TCTTCTCCCATTCAGTAGGATGCCTTTTTGTCTTAATGACAGTGTCCTTTGCTTAATAGAAGCTTCTCAATTTTAGGAGATCCCATTTATTCTACAGTAAAGAATTATATTGACTAAAATTGAGTAGTAGTCACATTGAAAATCTCTATTCCAGAGAATAAAAAGTACTTCAAATTATACCTATGTCAACAAAAACAGTTCTCACTCCATAGTTCAGCCCCAAATTCAGTTTGGATGTAAGGGTCTGGAAAGTTCTTATAATTAAGCATATCACATGACTCTTAATTATATTGATATAAACTCACCGGGACTGGATTATGAGTTATTTCTTCTTGCAGGTGTGAGAGATTACCTCTGAAGTACAGGTGTATTCTAAAATCTTTCCATTTACTCTTAAAGACAAAGTAAGTTTGCTTGGTAATTTTCTTTGGAAAATTGGCCTGGATGACTATAAGAAACTTTTTTTTGCATCTTTGTCTCTCTCCAGACTTTCAAGTTAATAATGTTTTCCCTCTGATTTATCTAGAAATACCTCGCTAAAATTTCTGATTATCACAGGTTTTTACCAGCAGTTATCACTGTGTAATGGCCAACATCACCTTGGTATGTGTCACTAAAAGGAGGAAAGGTGCTGTGGAATGAGGTTTTCTTCTTGTTGTTTTTCCTTTTTTTTTCTGACAAGATCTTCTAGTCAGAAAACAATTATATTCTTTTCAAATATATTTTCTGCTTTCTGTATTTGGGAGTCTTGCTGGAAGGGTTTAACAGAAATGTACGTGGGTATCATTGGGCATCACGGTGACAAGAAGTGAGTGTCAGGCTGATAGGGAGTAGATTTTTGATAGTTAACCGAGTTAACTTGACTCGATTTGGAATGACCCAGGGAACCTGCCTCTGGGTGTATCTGTGAGAACTTTTCTAGAAAGGTTTAACTGAAAAAGACATACCTACCCTAAATGTAGCTGTACTACTCCGTAGGCTTTAGAACACTGACTAAATTAAGGGGGAAACTGTGCTGAGCACCACATATCTCCCTCCTTTCTGATGGAAGATACATTGTGGCCAGCCATCTGCAGAGTGTTACCTACAATGACAGACTCTACCCCCAAGCTTCAAGCAAAAACAGCTCTGTCTTTTTAATATTCTTTTCTGTCATAGATCTGAGCAGAGTAACTAATACACTGGCACTCTCTGCCTCTCATTCCCCCAGCTCCTAAGCTTTCCCTTTGTGTCCCTTATCCTTGACAACACACCATTTGACAGCCTAGCCATTAACCAGGATCAGATCTAATGGACGGCACTGACTCTTCTATGTACAAGTTGAAATCAGGATGAAATTGAGAGTGACTCTTCCAGGTCTGTCCTTGTTGGGTATCAGAAATATAGAATGGGCAACAGAAAATCACCTGCAGGAACAACTCAGTATAAGGTAGCAGATAGAATTCATGGCACAGAGGTTAAATGACATAAATAGACTTCTGTCACATAGTTCGTGATATTAATAATAAAAGTCTTAGATATCAACACTGATCAATGATCAGTGTCAATGTATGATGGCATGTGACTAACAATGTGTATAATCTCTGCCCTGCCCTCCCTGGGATTCAACTACCTTTATTTTCTATTTAAAATAAATATGTAAAAAAGGAGAGTGGGTAAGATGAAGCAGAATTAGATTGTGCTGGAACAAACACATGAAGTTCTACCCAGAGTTAAGATCAATAGGAAACGGTTAATTGGTGGTTGAAAGAAATAATTGCAAGTAGTTTAATTGAGACCTAAATGAGTTGAGTCTCATTATTAGCTTTAAAGATGCATGATAAAGATCTTTAAAAAATGGCATCTAAAGCAGTCAGGCTTACTTCCACACAGCGGTGCGTGACTCTGGAGAAAAGGTTCTCTATGTGCCTGGTGTGATCCAGAAAGCAGCTTCTACTGCCAAGTGGGACCTGCAGCCCACAGGTGGGTTTAACAGTGAAATCCAGGGGAGAACTTCAGAGACAAAAGCACAGTCTAAGGCGCGTCTCTTGATTTCCCCTCCACCCTGGGTACTTCCTTGCCCATTTGGTTTGTGCTGTGTTCCATCTTTATCTGTAGCCTGGCTATATCCTCCTTCTGCTCCTCTTTGCTTTGCCCGACTTCCTCCCGTTGCCGCAGTGTGGAGGCTTCCATTTAGCCCCTCTCTGGTCCTTCTCCTGCCACGCCTTGGCTCTCATTCTAGGTAGTCAGCTGAAAAGGCCTGAACTGGACAGGGAGAATTGTTTCTTCTTCCTTCTCCTGTTTCAGTTCTTCCTCAAGTTATGTCTTCTGATTCCCACTGGTGCCCCCTGGAGAGCAATTTAACCGTGCTCACCTTGAGTCCCATTCATCACCTTGTCCTCTGACAGGTAATCCTTTGAAAAATGGGGTCAGGGTGGGGCACTGCCTAGAAACTGGGCACTTTCCCTTTCTGCCTTTCTTTTATTTTCTTCCTCTGTAACAGACCTTTGTCTTCTTTGAGAAGGAAAGGATAAAGGACGATTCCACTTATTATTATTATTATTGGTTTCTCTGTGTATAGCTCTGGCTATCCTGGAACTTGCTCTATAGAACAGGCAAACCTCAAACTCAGAGATCTGCCTGCCCCTGCCTCCAGAGTGCTGGGATTAAAGGGTTAAAAGGTGCCACCACTGCCCGGCCACTTCCACCTTTCCTGACTCCAGAAAGGGAGGTTTGCAGGGCGCCCAATAGTGTGGCCCTCATACCTTGGCTCTTCTCACTAGTTGACCTGTCTTTATCATCCTTTTGTTCTTCAGTACAAAATCGGGGACTTGAAACGTAGTGTTCATTCTGTGTTCTCATCCCTGACTCTCACTCCCAGATTCCTTTCTCAGCTCCCAAATCAAAACCAAATGACTGAGCAGGTGGTTTCTTGAATGAGATGGCCCACTTTCAGAAGTTCTGGGATCAAGTTCCTGCGTACTAAATGTGTATGGTCGCAGTTTCTTGAGTTCCTCAAACTCCTTTTCCGCTATACTTTTACAGGTTACAAGGCTTGAGCAGCATTTGCTTTGCACCATGGGAGTCTGGGGTGGGGTCTCATGAAAACTTATATTTAAAATTGTTTCATCTACCCTGAACGTATCCTCTACCACTTTTTGCGCCAAGGATGTTTTCCATGTAAAACTTTTCTTTAGATGGCTCCACTCTGAGTTAGAATTAAGCTTAAGTATGTAAGTAATTTAGTTTCTTTTAGGTGTTGGCATATCAAGGGTTTCAAAGATTTGGGGGAAATTAAAAATTCAAACCCCTGTGTTGAGGCTCCCTATTCTTTTCCAAAATAAAGCATTAATACGGTAATCGAGTAATTATAGTTCCAATCATTAGTGTTGTTCAAATTTCCTTTCATTTTTCTCTTTCTAATAAGTTTTTTAAATTAGCATTAAAATTATTGAGCTTCCTTATTGCAGTTTTCTTACATGTGTCACCATATTTTCTTAGTATTCGTTCGTTTCTTCCGTCACCTCCTCCAACCTCTTCACCCATTAATGAAAGGACACAATACTAGTTACAAGGTCACATCTACCCCACTCCTGTACCCTGAAAGAACCTATGCTCTGAGCTGAACATATCAGATAGTCCAAAGACATAAGTATGAATTTCCATAAAAAGAATTTTAAATAACAAAAAGTTTAAAGTAAAATTACCATGTTAAAGACAGCAAATTCTCTTGTCCAAAGGGTTTGCTTAGAACACTCCCTGAGAAATTCAAGCTCTTGCCTTTATTTACCTTTCAGAATGCCTGTTGAAAGGCTGGAGAAGTCTTGTCATGAAGCTCCCATTATGATTTTCTTTAGTTTTGTTTCTTAAAAAAGTCACTTAACTTTCAAAGAAAGAGAATACTTAGAGAAATTGTAATATATGTTTTCAACCCAATTGTTTTAAGAGTCACAGTTCCAGACAACTCTAGCTTCAGCCTCATCTAGATGGCAGTATCATTTCCTTTTATTTTTAAAACATTAGAAAGCATCATATATATATATATATATATATGGAGAGAGTAAAGCATGACTACATTACATGACTATACAAATTTAGGACATGACAGTCGTTTCACAATAGTATCAAACAGTCAAGCTGACTCTGCTCAGTTCATGAAGACTCCTTCTGATTCCTAATTATTTTGTATGGTTTTCCTTGAAATAAAAATCCTATGTGTTTCCTTTGATTTTCCCTTTTATGTCTCTTCTCAATAGCATATACCACAGGCTGATAGTATTGTTTATTTGCCAAAAACTGGATGGGTCTTCATATTTAGTTTATCTCATTCTGTACTTCTTTGAAATGTGTGATGCTCTGATCTGGCTGGTGATTCTTGACTAATTATTTCCTGGAAACTTATTTCTGTGGTGCTTGTTATTGGTCCCTGGAGTCTCAGAAGATATTGACTGTCTCTTACTTTGCAAAAGTAAAACTGAGTTTAGATGTTGTCTGTAGCCTCTATTCCTTCCAAACTTACATCAGTCCCATTATGCGTTCTCATGATGTTGTTTCTTGACAAGCAAAAGTTCACAATGTTCTAATCTCATTGGTAATTGAATAATTAGTGGACACATGGTCTTTAATAAATGAGTTCTATTATCAACTATTATGCAGAGTATTGTATATATTAAAAGCAGGGTAATCGCTTTATTATTTGTCTGTGTCCATTGGTTCAGTGAAGAATATCTCCTGTCTGTCATCCTCTATCCTCTCAGACCATGAAGAAGCTGTGGGTACAACATCAGAGTCACTGACTTCAGTCTATTATGTTCCTTACTGGGACTGAGACCTACCATTTCCCAAACATTAACTTGTGTGAGCCTTCCAATTTTAGACTAAAGGAGTTTTATTTGATATCTAGATTTAGCTTAATTATTAAAGTAACAAGTCTATATTTAATCCATAATAAGAGAAAAGAAAATATCAATGAACAGCAAAATAAAGATGTTTACTTTTGAAAATAAAAACCTCGCTTTCCCTTATTACTGCTCCCATTAATCAAAATTCCATATTAGTTAGACGAGGAGCAAGTAAAATAGTCATGTCTGCTAAATAACTTACAGACCCTACTGTTATTTACTAGTAATTGATTCTGTTTGATTTTTTTCTTTCCTTTTATGTTTTTGTTATATCTTTCATTGTACACCTGCCTGTCCTATAGCTCCCTGTGTAGATCTCACAGAGATCTACCTTGGGGACTTGCATTAACGGGCCCCTTGTGCAGTCTCCACCTGTACAGATTCTTAGTTCTCATTAACTTATCCCCTGTCAGGAGTTCCAAAGCTATCTTCTTAATTTGAGGAGGTATGAAGGGAAAGGAGATTTTGTCCATGTGCAGATACAAACATTTTCCCTTTTCTTTAAAAAAAGCCCTATTTCTTATTTCTTCAGTAAAATTAGAGTAACTTATGAAATGTTTAAATATTCAAGTAAATTGGTTTATGATAAGGGTTGGTCTACTTTGGAAAAGGAAATTATGTCTGAGAAAGATCCATGACAGATGGTTCATGCTACCTGCAAATGCTAAATTCATCAGTAGGAAATAGCCCAAAATATTACTCTGAATCATGTAAGCTGTATTTTGGCAAATTACTGTCTGAAGATGATAATAATGATGTCCTGATTCAGCCAAAGGAAGTTTAAAAACTAATTTTGTAGAAGATGCAGAGACAAACAACAGATGTAGAAATGTCTGGACACGGCTACCACTTTCCCTTTAAGCAAAGAATCTTTTCCTTATTAAATGTACTTGACAAAATCCTGGAGATTATTACATTAAGACATTTGAATGAATATTCTTATTATACCTTTCTCTCCTTTGTTCCCCTTCTCTGCTGATGTCTCTGTTTTCCACTGTCCCCATTTATAGGCCCCCTTCCCTACAGTCACCTACAGGCCTCCCAAATCATCTTCCTGTTCTGCTTTCATGTTCATATTGTTTATCACACTTTTATAACTTCTTCCTTAAGACATATTATAGTAATAATCTCCTATTTACATTCATGATGCACACACACACTTATATATCACACACATATATGTGCATGAAAACATACGTAAGTATGTATATTTAATCATATACACATAGTTAAATTTAGATTCCACTTATGAGAAAGAATGTGGGGTACTTAATAATCTTCTAGTCTGGCTTATCTCACTCTCATCTGCATCCATTTCCCTGCAAATGTCTTTGCTTCTGTTTTCCTCATAACTGAAGAGGGATTTCTCAAACATTGCTATCTGTCCCTAACGTGCGGGGGCAGGGAACTAAGGGCGCAATTAACACTGAAAGGCATAACAGAATGGAGAAGAGGTTTTCTACTTCAAACCTCCTGAGTCCACACAGAGTATCCAACAGCTCAAAACCCAACAAGGCTGAAGCTGAGAAGAGTGTCAGGCTGGATTCATGAAAATACTGAAACAGCCTCACTTGTTAGCTCACTGTATAAAACACTTGGTCATCTGGCTCCAAAGCAGAAGTTTCTTTGCCCTCTTTTGTCACACTGTATGGATGAGACACATATGTGCAATTTCTAAAATGTTCTGCGATTATTTCCAGGGAAATAGTGTCATTTCTACTGCAATTGCATGGAACTATCCAATTTCCATGAAATACAATAACTGTAACTATTTCTTTTTTATTTCTTTTGAGAGTTTTTAAATTTTTGAATCGGGGATCTCATATATTTGAGGTTGACCTGGCAGTCACTTTTTAGCTGGGGATAAACTTGAACTCTTGATCCTTCTGCCTCAGGGTCCTGGATGGTGGCACTACAGTGTGTGTCACTGCCCAGGGCTAAAAGCCCCAACTTCTAAATAACGGGTAATGGTTTAACCATATTGAATCTCTTTAGTGCTTAGTGGAAACGCATGCACGAGGTCTAAAAGGCAACTAGATCATTTATCTCATCAAGAAAAGAATAAGATCGGTGACTACTGCTGGAAAACTCCATCCCCCCTTGTGAAGTGTTTTGCGGCCACTGTTCTGCTTGTTAAAGTAGCTTAGTGTGTGCAGACTTCATCAGAGAAACCTTTTAATAATGCCAGAGGTGAGGCAAACACCCACGGCTTCTTAAGCAAACAAAAGCTTATTTTTTATATTTTGGCTCTTTGAGGAACCTTGAATACTAATATCAACTGCAAAGGGCTCAAACGATTAGCTATTAAAGGCCCTTTGCTGTTAACTCGACGTTTTAATAAGCATAATAACTAATATATGAATGGATAAGGAGATTTGATGTTGTTTTTCAAGGGTGTAGAGTTCTAATTTAGCATAGTTGAGAGATCTGATTAAAAAGAAATGAAATGAAGTGTGAGACCATGGAAAGAAACACGGTGTAAAATAAAAACTGCTTATGAAAAATCCATGTATTAAGTTACTCTAAGATTACTGCCAGATTCTCTCCCTCCCTCTCTCTCTCTCTCTTGCTCTCTCTCTCTCTCTCTCTCTCTCTCTCAGTTTTACAGGCACATATGTGGTTATTCCACATTCCTATTTAATTATATCTGATTAACAATTGAATTGTGGAGTGAAATTCTCTAATTACAATAGACCTCTGTGAGGCTCTTATTTTCCCCAGTTTTCGTAAAGTAACAAATATGAATAGAGAAAACAGCTTTTTGCTGCAAATTACTTAGTGATCTCTCTGTTTGTTTCCTAGATACAATGATATTTGGCAGCTAATTATTTCTTTACATGGCTTTCTCTCTCTCTCGAGAGAGAGAGAGAGAGAGAGAGAGAGAGAGAGAGGTGAACATCTTGGCTATACAAGGTATCAGTCATAAATATTTGTGTTTTCATACCTGTTTATTCTCCTAAAACTAATTCCTGAGGAGATCAAGGACTATTTCAATACTGAACAAAGTCCTACCTATGATTTCGGCTGCACTGAGAAACGGGAATTCAGCTGTGTGCTTTTAGCAGACAGGTTGGTTCCAAACTGAAATACTTGCTGCGTCCTTTACCTCCTCTTTTACTAAGACTTTGGTGGAAGGTTAAGCTTGTACTCTGTTCAGCCTATACTCTATACAAAGCATTTGATGTTTGATGTCCATGTTTATCTGTCTAATTATGCATTCCCACTGTGTGTGCGCGCTCACACGTGTTTGCACGTGCGCGTGTGTGCGCGCTCACACGTGTTTGCACATGCGCATGTGTGCGCATACACGTATGCAGGAAGTCCAGAACAGTATGTTGATCTCCTGATCCCTCTCTCTCCTCAGGATTCCATTGACAAAGTGTCATTGAATCAGGAGCTAGGCTCCAGTCCCTGGAGATACTTCAGTCTCAGCATCATACAGTACAGGGTTGCAACGTTCCTGGCTTTTAGTTAATACTTATGCAGCAAGTTCTCTTACTCACTGATCCATCTCAGAAACCTTCCACCACACCGATGAATACCATCTTTTGAAATACTGAAGGAATAAATGTCCTTGAAATTTAAACGTACTCAATATAGGCCTGTATTACTGTGAGCTCTGAGCAGCAAACTAATTATGACAGAAATTTTTTATAAGATACTGAAATTTCTTATTAGGAAATACTGATCAAATACTTTATGTCAATTTTGAAATCAAACATAAAATAAAATGATATATTATTTCATGCTTTTCTTTTTCTGCAATCTATGAAATTATTTAAATAATTAAAATTATATTATTTTATATTATGTGTATGATTGTTTCTTCTGAAAGTACATTTAGCGCCCAAGGGGAATAAAAGAGGGCATCAGAAATCCTGGATCTGGAGTTTCAAATGTTTCTGAGCTTCCATGTGGGTGCTGGAAACCAGTCCAGGTCTTCTATAAGTGAATCAAGTACTGTTGAGTGTGAGCCATCTCTTCAGCCCCATCCCTAAAATTATTAATAGGCCGCTTTGTATGATAATGCTTTATATTCCAAAGTTGGATTTAGCTGAGCAGGTGCCACTAACATTAGCTTGAACAATGGTTCTCAACCTTCCTAATACTGTAGGCCTTTACTATCATTCCTCATGTTATGGAGACCCCAAAACCATAAAATTATTTTCATTGCTGTTTGATAACTGTCGCTTGTAACTTTTATAAATCATCATGTAAATATATGGTGATCAAACAAGCTCTCTGAACGTGGCACTGTTACTCCCGACTGACTCTTCGGTTCCTGTTACCCACTGGGTTTTGATTCTACTGCATGTACTGGATTTGTGGGAGCCTAGTCTGTTTGGCTGCTCACATTCCTAAGACCTGGATGGAGAGGGTAAGACCTTCGACTTCCCACAGGGCAGGGAACCCTGACTGCTCTTTGGACTGGAGAGGGAGGGGGAGGGAAATGGGAGGAAGGGAGGAGGTGGAAATTTTTTATAAAAAATAAAAAAATTAAAAATAAAAAATAAAAATAAAATAAATAATGGAAATATATGATATGCAATATATTTGCTATTCGACCCCTGTGAAATGTCATTTGACTCCCAACGATGTTAGGATACATAGTTTGATAACCACTGATTTAGAGACATACAGTACTGCTTGCTACATCAAGAGAAGAGGGCAGTAAGATTCATGACATTATATTTTTTGTCTTTTCTTATTTTCAAACAGAGTGTAAATAGAACAATCACACAAAACACGTATTTGGAGTTTAACACGCCATAGAGAAGAACATGGTGGCCTTGCAATGCCTTGCTCTCCAAGCACCTCTCTCTATTTCTCGGTTGGTGTCTCTTTTCCTCTATAGAACACAGGTTCCTTAACTTCTATGAAAAATAGATCCTTGTTTATATTTTTCCATTTGGAAAGTGAACACGCATTCTTAGTATTTTTTTCTTCCACAATCCATATATAGAAGCACATAGAACATACTATTTTGCATATTGCCTGTTCTTTCATGCTTTTGCTGTATTAAGTAAGCCTTGCTAATATTTATAGTTACATTTTTCTTAAGTGAATTCCAACATGTCTTTACATTATATAAGAAATCTCCATTTAATTTACTCCTGGTACTTTTATTGGTAGTTGAATTATCTCAGACTGGAGACTTGCATCATTTATATTTTTCGGTCATCATTAGTGCATAGCTTTGTTGATCATATACAATTACTAGGTCTTGGTTAATGTGTATGTCCAACTTCCTGGAAAATGATTGACAGCATACAGTTGTCTCAGACTATATTGATGGAACTATTTTAGACTTTTTGCATGTGGTGGCATTTAATTATGGTCTCGGTTTTATTTCATTGGCTATTAATGAGGCAAGTCACATTCAATATATATATTATTGAAGATTCACACACTGTAACAGTGAAATGTTTTACCAATTAACTTGACTGTTTTTAATTTTCTTACTTGTTCTTATTGATCTGAAGAATCTTAATTTTCTCGAAATAGGGACTTGCCAGTCACATGTGTGTTATATAACATCCTTTGAAACTTTGTATTTTCTTTTTTAATGCTCTTAATTTTATCATCATTTGAAAAATAACAGGCTGGGCTGTAAATGTAGTATTTTATTGTTAGTAGTTTTTTTCGTACAAATACTTTAAAAATTATTTTTCTACTCTAAGGTCAAACTATATATCATAGGGTAGCTTTAAGATCTATATTACTTTGTATTTCATATTTAGTACTTTAGCCCATCACAGATGGGTTTGCTCATAGTTTTGATTCGGGGCCATTTAAGTGTATAGTATGAATTAATTTGTCCTAGCATAAATTTAAAAAAATATTTTCTTCACTTCTCTCTAACCCCAACTTTGCCCCTACTCCATACCTGTAAGGTAGTGCTTAAATTAATTTTTTGCTTTCATCATTTTTGTTATTGTATTTTCATCTATACAACACCCACAGTTAATTACTCACAATTTACAAATATAAATTCTGTGTACGTGTTCCATCTATAACTGTACGATACTATGGGGTCCTCTTGAAATTTGATTTTCATATGTATTTTAACTTCATTATGTTTTTCTTATGCTTTTACTTTGGTTCTTTCTGTTTTTCTATTTGTTTGTTTGTTTTGAACTCTTCTTGTTTATTGCTTTTATCTTATTTTAATTATTTTTTTATATTTTAGATACCTACTTGTATTGCAATGAGAGAAGGAAAGAGTGCAGGAAGGGAAGACTATAATCGGAATAGATTGTCTGAAACAAATATAACACAAATTTTAAATACAAAACCTTTTACAATATCGATAATTTTATGAATAAATAAAAATAAAGATGCTGAGACACATTCATGCACACACAGGAAATCCATAAAACAAAATCAAAGAACTGTATACTGTAGAAACAAAACACCAGGAAAAAGTGCCTAAAGCACTGTTGATGAAAAGAAATACAACAAAACAAAAAAATTTCAAAATACAACTGAACTAATTTTGCGTTAGCCATCTGCTACTGGGCATGGGGCCTGCCTTTTAAGTGTGGTTGGTATACCCAGTGAGATTTCAATGGAGACAACTGATTTTTTCTTTATGAGCTGTTATTCATTGACAATATCTTCTTGTCCGGGGTGGGAACTTGTGTCCACTTCCACTCAGTGTTGGAACCCCACCTGACTCAGACCTGTGCAGGCCCTTTGTAAGCTCCCACAGTCCTGTTCTACCTAGATCTTGTCTCCTTGGTGTCCTCCATCCCATGGGCTCTTACAATATTTCTACCTCCTCTTTTTCAGGGTTCTTTGAGCTCTGGGTGAGGGGGGCAATTTGTTGGAGACATCCCATTTAGGACTGAGTAATCCAAGGTCTCTCACTCGCCACACATTGTCCAGTTGTGGGTCTTCGTGTTTGTTATGATGTACTGCAGGAGGAAGCTTCTAGACACAACAGGACTGACACACATATACACTCACAGAGACTGTAGCAGCTTGCACAAGGCCTGCACAGACCTAAGCTAGATGGGATCTCATTGGTAAGAGGAGCAGTGGACACGTGTCCTCAAATTATATAACTTGTTTGAAATGTATTGTTTAATTACATTTGGTGAAGCTTAATCACACCAGTTTTTTATTTTTTTATTTATGATAAACTTGTGCATGTGCATGCATGCACGTACACACACACAACAACAACAACAACAACAGAAACCTTGAACAAAGCAAAAGCATGACTTGGGGGAAATAGGAAAAAAGCAAGCATCTATCCATAGCGAACCCACACCCGGAGTCAGTAAGTCCCCTAATGGCTTAATTGCAATGGGACTCAAGTTAAAAGGGCAGGAGCTGTCTCCAAACATCTCTTTCTCAAGACAAGACATACAGATCAATAACAGAGAAATGAAAAATACACACTATCTCCAATCATCATAAAAGTACAAACCAAAGAGATATACAACTTTAATCCAATAGAGATGTGCTTCATAAGAAAAGAAAAAACTATTAAATGCTGCAAGGCTATGAAAAGGAGACCCACTGACTGCTGGTGGGGCTATTACATGGACTCTTCCCCTCGCCCTTACAGAGCAGCATGGAGCCTTCACAAAGAATTAAATACTGCCTTCCCAGTGCTCTCCCATGGTGTCCTTCGAAGCCACTTACCCGAAGCTTTTCATTTTTCCTATACTTGGGGATTCTTTGCTTGGACCGAAATTGGACCTTGGCAAGGGGAAATCATATTTTTTTTGAAAGTACACATGGGCATAATGGCTAGTAATTACTATAAATTATATTTCCATTGCATGCCCCAATCCATACTAGAAGCAAAAGGTTAAACTGTGAGGACATGGTTGTGATTTCCTGGGGAAAGTCTTTGCCCACATGCTCTCAGCTTGTAGACAAGAGTTTCCTGAAAGTTTCTTCAGTTGGGAAACACATGTCAGTGTGTCTATCTGTCTGCTTTTCAGCCTGCCTCCCTCCCTCTCTTCCTCCCTCTTTCCCTCCCTCCGCACTCCCTCCATTCCTTTCTTCCTTCCTTCCTTACCTCCCTCCCTCCCTTGTCTTCCTCCTCCTTCTTCCAGAGAGAGAGAGAGAGAGAGAGAGAGAGAGCCTCCCTCTCTTCCTTTTTGGCACATTTTTGAGATAAGGTTTCTCTGTGTGGTCTTAGCTGTCCTGGAACTCAGTATGTAGACCAAGGATGGCCCTGAACCCAAAGATCTACATCCCTCTCTTTTCATAGTGCTGGGATTAAAGGTGTGACCCACCACAAAAAAAAGTTTTCCTATGCAATCTTTTGTGATCACCATTTTTTGTTTTTTGTTTTGTTCTGCTTGCCCAGGTCATGTACTTCAGGTTGGCTTAGACTCCTAGTAGCAGAAAATTATTTTGAATATAGAGCTTTTCCTCTGTCCTCTGCATACTGGCCTGGAAGACCTGCACCCCACACCTGATTTAGTATTCAGTTCATCTATGTGTAAACAAGAACTCTACAAGCGGCTCCAGACCCATTGCTGGCTCCTGTTACTTCTCTCAAGCATTTCTTCTTTGGCTACTTTCTGTTTGGGAGTCTTTTTATTAAACATCAATTAGATTGACAACATCATGTCTTTGTTTTCTTACATTCACAGAGTACTTACACATTTTCTACCTTGAATCTTTGTTAATTACCTTATTTCTCCCTCCTGGTTATGTTTCTTTGTCCAAAGTTTTCTACTCACCTGACTAATTATTCCTTTAACTTCATTTTTTTATCAATTTGCCTCTAATACATACATACGTAATTGGTTTTTTTAAAGTTCATTTTTCTCTTCTCAAAATCAACCATTTTCTTTGTTTTGCTGTTTATATTGATATTTCTTTATTCCAACATGTCAACTGTCTAGTCTACTTTTCCTACTGTTTTATCTCATCCATTTTTTCTTGCAATTTGCACTTCCCCATCTTCTGAACTGCTTCTGTACTCCCAACTCAGGAGCGTTTTCATTGTGAACTCAAACTTCTCTTCAAAGTGCATTTTCCGGTGTCCATGACCGGTGGCCACATTATAAAATGCTACAAGATGGTGCTCACTTTGTTCAGTCCTTACCAAAGGATTCTGTTGCCCTTGTCTAACTGTTGATGTGTGTTCTAGTCTTGATGTTCTTGTAACTACCCTACATCTTAACTGCTACAATTGGCAGTGTTTCAGATTCAGCTTTCATAGTGCTTGGCACTGCCTTCCTTCTTTCTTTTAGTCATAGGAACAACGTTTAGCAGACTCACACTTAACCTGGGAACATGTGTGGTAATTCTTCGTAGAATTGCTTAGTTTCTGAATGGTCAGTGGGAACCAGGTCCTAAGGCTCACACCCAACTGTCTGATCTTCCTTATTCTTTTCTCCACTTCTGACATTGAGTTCTCTATCTGAGACACCAGAGGATGTTGGATGCTCTTTATAATCTCTTTTAAGCCATGTCCTGTGTTAAAAACAATTATCTCTTTTACTTTTTTCACCTGTAAACCACTGTTTTTTTCTCAAGAGAGTTTAGAGAGAATATTAGTAAAATACATTAAGTTAACACTAATTGTAGCATTAGATCAATACTAAACATGTCATCTTCCACTATTGCCACAAATACTAATCAATCTTCATGCGATGTTTGCACTTTTTTCATGAAAAAGTTAGCCCTTACTGCAGGACTAAATCATGCAGCAGGTACCAAGATACATTTTGCTGTTTATGCATCACTGGAGGGGAAATTGGAAATGATGACAGGTGAATCTATTATGTAAGGTAATTTGTATAACGAGCTAGTTTTGTAAAATTCATTTTGCCATTTGTCCCTATTACTTTCTATTTTCAAGCTCTCCTCCAACTTCTCTCTTAGCTACAAGCCTTAGGGACAAAGGATAAAATAATGCTACACACTAAATCAGTGACCAAGAGAACTGCAGCTTTTGAGCCAGTCGCTTGTTCAACCTCCCCCTTGGTTCTCCCTTCTCCATACTCCTATTCTTTTCTGAAGTTTCTGGGGTGATGCGGGGTTTCAAAAAGGTTCCCCAAGAGTGGCCACTGGTTTTAAAATCTGAACAAGACCCCACCACAAGCGTGCAATTGAATTTACCACACCTGTCGTTCTGTTTCTTGGTGTATTGAATGAAATTTTGCACTGGGTTTGAATTTGCTACACTTTGCAGTTACTCTAGCTTTTCTTCGGTGAAGACTGGCAAACATCGAGCCTTAGAGACTTCCTCCCAAGCCTACGCTCTAACTGTTCCTGTGGGTCTTTTCTAAGCGACCAATCAAACTCTGAGTTTCAAAAATCTCTAATTTTTTTTTCTTCTATCCAACCCCCTTTTACTAAAAAAAAAAAAAATAGGTTCTTTTCTCATGCAATATATCTTGATTACAGTTGCCCCTTCTGGACAATAGCAAGTGATGTCTTCCCAAACAGGAACCATTGCATTTTATATAAAAACAGCCATGTATAATTTGTGAAGGTCTTCAAAGTTAAATTATTTAGAACTTCTGTAAAGGTTCATTAGTGGTTACAGATTATTGACAAGAAATGTGCTAAAGGAAAATAGAAAATGGCTGTTAAGTATTAAGTTGCTGTTCATTGCATCTGTGGAAGCATTTCTTACATTGGGCATGGTGAGAATGCAGAACCACCTGGAACACATCATAGAGCTTTAATTTCTCAAATACTTATTTCTAAAAAAAAAGGTATTTCTCCTTCAAAGATGTTGAAATTAGGGAGAACCTCTTTGATTTTTCTCCTCTTCCTTTCCCTGTGTTATCATTACGGCTGTCAGTGGGGCTCCCATTTGATGAAGATCTTGATGAGGTTGGCTGTCATATCCTAAGCAAAGCTAAGAAAATTTTGAGGAGAGATGGTTTATGTGGTGAGGAAAATGAAATATATGTAGAAGATTTAGAGGCAGTGAGATTTGTTTTTGATTTAAATGCTATGGAAAAGGCTGAGATGAGAATAAAACTATGTAAATGATAACCTAAGTAGCTATTATTTATTGAATCTTGCCAGAATTGCAAATATGCAGCTTAGAAATATTTAAAAATATATTTGTACCTTTTTCACTTTTTAATATTGTTATAATCAACATGTTATGTTAATATCTCTGATTTCAAATAATAACCAAGATAGAGGGAGTTCTAATAGATGTTTAAACTGACATAAAACCCAGAGCATAGTTCCACGTATTCCAAGCAAATCTCTGTCCTGTAGGAACCAAAACATAAACCCACCTCCAGTTTATTACTTCACATCTGTTTCCTTCCTATAGGAACCAAAACACAGACTCAAAGTATGAATAGGTTGAAAAAACGCTGACCTAGTTTATGAATGATGAATGTTTAAAGACTAGGGGACAAAATTTTCATGAATATCTCTAATATTTTGTATCTGATATTAAAATCTATGCTGCTGTAATGAACTGGAAGAGCACTGTCATAAATATCTGTTTATCTAGAATTTGTATTTAGGAAGTTATATTTATGAGTTTTATAGCAAGATGAAAATAATTTCAACATGATTCAAGATTTTCACTCTGTCGAGGTGATCAGTCTCTGAGCCATGACATCTGTTGGCTTATCTGACAAGTACTCTCATTGAATTAGATAAATGCTCTAGATTTTTTTTAGCATTTTTGTAATAACCACAGCCACCGTATTTATTTACAGTGTATGTCTATTTCTCCAAGCTCTCTTTTCTTGTACAATTTTTAAGTTACAGAGAAAAGCCAGTTGTTTCTAGCATGTGCTCGTTGACAGAGTACACTTCAGGCTGGGGTGCTGTGCAAGCGGCGTTTGCAATCATTGTTTCTATACATATTTTCAGAGTTCTTTTCTACCATGAAGTACTAAATTTGTACATCTAGACATTTTTCTTCTCCACAAATTGATTTTATGAAGAGGAAAGTTTGATGACTTGGTTTGTAGACCTGAAGCCAGGCATGAGGACAGGATGGGAATTAGGGCCAGTATCCAGAAGGAATGAACACTTCGACCTTGAGGGGTGTGGTTGTTAGGAGGCTGGAGATCCAGCACAGCTTGGCCTACTTAGAAACTGTGTGGTGCCTCTCTCTTAAGAGCATTTAATGCAAATACAATAACTCCATCTTAAGAGCATTTAATGTAAATAACTTTTCACTAAAAAAATATTTTTGGGAAATCACTTCCCCTTTTATTTTTCTGAGACAGTGTTTCTCTGTGTATTAGTCCTGGATGTCCTGGAATTCACTTTGTAGGCCAGGCCTCAAACCACCTGCCCCTGCCTCCTGAGTGCTGGGATTAAGAGTGTGTGCCACCATCACCCTGCTGGAAAATCTTCTGAAGCAATGGTATATATTCGAGAAGTCAGGCTGGTTTGAACATGAAACAATGTATGTATGTATAAGTATATCACATGGTGTCTCATTTGTGTGGTTTTTACATATTTTTCTAAAATTAAAATTTTAAAAATAAAAGATTTTTTTGAAATTGTTTCTGATTAATTCACTTTTCTGATTGTTCCACTTTATGTTTTGTACTTACAGCAATTTCACAAAATTTGTTATGATTCTTCCCAAATTAAACCGTTTTGGGGATAGACAAGTCTTTGATTTATGATGACAAATTTACTTTTATAGCAGTTGCTTACACTACTTTTTATAATGATTGGGAAGCCAAATTCATTCTTGTTGGGTTAGCTTCTCTTAGGGAGACTTGAACATATGTTTATTTTTTATATACTTTTTTATTAAAAATTTCCACCTCCTCCCATTTCCCTCNCTGACTTCCTTGCTCATGTTCTCCCTCCTTCTGCTCTTCCTTTGGACCTTGGGAGTTCAGTCCAGTGCTCCATTGTGGGTCTCTGTCTCTATCCCCATCCATCGCCAGATGAAGGTTTCCTTTTATGTACTGCAGATAAAGCAACATGGAAAACCAAAGTAAGGATATCGTGAACATCAGCTTGGTGAACCAATAACTATATTAGGGTTACTTCCAGGAATGTGAATGAAGGGTTATTTACAGATGCATGAATGAATCAAAGGGAGCTACATCCCCAAGAAGCCCAGACTGGTATTCATTTATGAAAGCTACAGTCATGGAGCTCTTTTAACTACTTACCAATGGCTCAGTAGGTCAGAGATTTATCTCCTCAGCAATCATTGCTGCTAATAGAACCTTAGGGAGAAAGGAAGTTTGTGAATCCTGTAAGAAACCACAGATGCCAGTCCAGACTACTATGCCCATCAAAACTTTCAATTATCAGAGACAGAAAAAACAAGATATTTTATTACAGAACCAGATTTAAATGATACCTAATCACAAATCCAGCCCTACTCCAAGTACTAGAAGGAAAACCCCAACCCAAGTAAGTCAGCTACACCCAGAAAAATACAGACAATATATGATCTCAAAGCAGCAAATCCCAAAGAAGGGGAAAACATACACAATAACAACACCACCAACAAAAACTAAACTAACAGAAACTAGCAATCACTGCTCATTAATATCCTTAATATAAATGTACTCAACTCACCTAGAAAAAGACATAGGCTAACAGAGTGGATACAAAACCAGAATCCATCTTGCTGCACACAAGAAACAAACCTCAATCTTAAAGACAGACATCACTGCAGAGTAAAGGGTTGGGAACCAACCAAATGGACCTAAGAAACAAGCTTGAGTAGCTATCCTAATATCTGACAATGTGGACATCAAACTAAGATCAATAAAAAGAGGCAAGGACATTTCATATTTGTCACAGGAAAAATCTATCAAGAGGAAATCTCAGTACTGAACATCTGTGCCCAAAATCCAAGAAAAAATCCACATCTGTAAAAGAAACATTACTAAAGCTTAAATCACACATTAAACCCCACAGATTAATAGTGGGAGACTTCAACACCACACTCTAACCACTGGACAGATATACCAGACAGAAATTTAACAGCAAAATAAGGGAACTTACAGATGTTATGATTCAAATGATCTTAACAGACATATGTAGAATATTCCATACAAGCATGAAAGAATATACCTTCATTTCGGGTTTTTAATAAAGATTATTGAGAGTTTAATCTATTGCAATACTGAAGTCAAGGAGAAAACTTGCTTCATTTGGGTGGTAAGTGTTCTTCTCAAAAAACTCTGAAATATAAAAGTAATGAGGGAGGGATACCCTGCCTAAGTCAGAAGTACAGGTAAGGATGGGCTGGAGAGATGGCTGAGGGATTGAGAGCATTCACTGTTCTCAAGGTCCTAGAATCTCTTATGCGAACCTTTTCTTTCTTTGTAAAAACAGTATATATGGGGGATGGTGAGATGGTTCAGCGAGTAAAGTCACTTGCCACCAAGTCTGAAGCTTGAAGACCTAATTTTCATCCCTTGCATGTACATTGTAGACTAAAAATGACTCCCAAAAGTTTTCTGACCTCTAAATGTGTGCCAATGCATATATGTGCATGCACATGTGCATGCACACACACATAAATGTAATAAAAATTTAAAACATAGACTAGGTGTTGTTTTCTTTTTCTAACTAATGTCCTTTACTTTTGGGAACATACGAAATTCTTACCTTTAACTACAGCATGAAAACACTAGGAGACATGCATTTAGTTGCTAGCTGGAAAGGCGACTAATAGCTTTCTTTGGTATTTTAAAATATGACACAAATAGGTTTTTCTATTAATGCCTCATTTATAGTCACCTCTTTTCAGCAGCTTGCCCTAGAGTAACATGAAAAAGCAATTAATACAAAAGTTTTCCCTAATAGGGACTGACAGCAGATGCAACTCAAAATGAACAAATCACTGTTTCTTTTAATGGTCTGTTGCTCCCCCCTATTCATCCACTATAAGAAACAGCATTGCTTTTCACTGAGTATGGTTCTACCCCTCCAGAGGCAGGAAGTCATTTTGTACCATCACATGCCACCTACTATATTGGACATTCATGTCAAATTGCACTCAAAGTTTAGACTTACATATAGAGTTGAGAGACAAGAAGGTTAGAAAATAAATGTGATAAAATTCATGTACTCAAAATGACCAGTGCTAGGGCTGGAGAGGTGGATTGGCAAATATTACTTACTGTTCTTTTGGGCACCCAGTTTCAATTTCTACACCCAAATTTTGGCTTATAGCTATCCGTAACTCCAGTCCTAGGGAATCTGATGCTGTCTTCTGGTCTCTGAAGATAGTAGGCACACATGCATCTAGGTACAAGACATTAATGAAGGCAAAATACTCACACACATAAAATAAAAAAACAAGGTAAATAATATCAGTGTACACTAGGTACTGCAGATGGACAGTCCCTCATGTGTCTTAATGCTGAGCTATGCCGTGTGGGTTTGTGTTTTAAACCAGGCTGATGGATTAAGACTGAATAATTCACCTTGAACTTCTGTTTTTGTGAGGAAAATACCTAGAGAAACTGTCTCATTAGAATATCTTAGAATTAATTTTAGAACCTAACAGGCATGGGGTTGCATTTATGTTACCAAGGAACACATAACAAAACCCCGCTAGATGGAACCATTGTCAACACTGTGCTGGGGTGACCAATCTCCAGAGCCTCCTTTTCAAGTACACCCTAAAGTCAAACTAGCAGTGTGCTATTGTGTTGGAATTAAACAGAACACGGGCCGAAGTGTGTTGAAAACAGTATTACATAAATAGTTTACTTATGTCATTCACCAATTCATGTTCAGCTTTTGAATTTTACTTTATAAAGATTTTTGAAAATCAAAGTGTGTATGTGTGTGTGAGTGGGGAAGGTTCTGACTTCTTTATGTAGCAAAGTTCGACAAGCCATGCTGTTGCCCTTGTGTGTCTTCCAACGTTGGAAGGCATGTCCCTATTGCTAAAGACCCCATTATTTGAGATACAAGGCTCAGAGTCCTTTGACCTGAAAGCCTTTCTGGAGACTAATTTTAATGGCACCAAAAGGGAACTTGCAAAGGTCCAAAGGAGATCAACGACCAAGAGTCCTGCCCTGCCATCATGCCAATGCACTGCAATGAGCATCACTGCAAGATTACCTGAAGGGGGCAGTAGTGGCAACCACACCATGCAGCAATCAACAACTCTCTAATTGGATGTAAGACCTAGTCAACAAAAGGAAAGTCATGCATATTGGAAGAAAATTTGCAAACAACTCTTTACTAAAACTCTGTAAGAATAATTGCCACGGGGTTTAATATAAGCATATATAAGACCTTGAAATTATTTTTGATAACTGCTTATAGTTTGAGGATATTCTAAAACTGGAATGCATTTAAAATGTTATTTTCAGAGAAATAACTGAAAGCACACCCATTTCCAGTGAGTATTTAAGCTGTGATTGCTGGGTAATTTTTTTAAGGTGAGATATGCTTGAGTATTGATAATATAAAGCTCCTTAAGCTTCTCTCCCAGTCCAGCAGTTTATCTCTAGATTGATGATTATGACTCCATCTTCAATGCTTTGTGACATTCATTCACTTGCTGAGATTGAAAAAAAGGCAAATATATTGTTTTTCCTATAAACTGACTTACAAATGGAGCTTGTCCCTGTGTTCAAAATATTCCTAACAAGACTTTAAATGCTTTGTTCAGGGGTAACCATATTTTAATCAAATATAAATATCCACAAAGAACTTCCACAGTGTGCCTAAACTGTTCATGTTTTCCAAAATGGCACGATAGCAGAAAATTAGATGTGATTAAATTGTTTTTTTCTAGGAAGATGTTTCTTCTGTAAATGACGGGGCAGAACTGACAACTGGAACATTCGGTGTTGGGAAGAGTAGAGCAGTGCCTGAGGTTGAAGGGCAGTTGAGATACCTAACCTACAATTATTTCATATAATAAAACATAATTATCAGATGTTGACACTGTGATCCTAATTCTGAGAAAGACCCGCCAATAGAATGCGTTTCCACATAATGCTCTTCCCTTTTCAGCATCCTGGTGTTCAGCGCACAGCATATCTTTTTCTCTCATGCCCAACCTCCTGCATAGCAGCTATAGCGGTAGAAATGACGTCAGGGCTCCACAGACAGAGATTATAGATTGATTGCTCCATAGCTGTCCTTTTATGTTCAACTGCTATCCACTCATGAATCCTGAGTCATGTTTCAGGAAGGAAATAGTTGATCATCCTGCCAAATAAATTTATCCAAGTCTTTGTAATTTAGCTTTACATAAATTGTCAGGATGGGGGCAGAATATTGCCAGGTCATTTTTTAAACCATCCAAGGAATCGCCTGCAACCCAGCTGCAAACAATGCATGTCTTCGCTTCTGAAATGTCCTGAACCAGGCCTCCACTGTCTGCATTACCCGCAGCATTCTAGCTCTCCTTGCTTCCACCAGAACAAATGACTAAGTGCTTCTTACAGTATTCAATGGCTTTTTAGGGCTAAATTCTACAGATGTCTAAATTCCTCAAACAAACAAAGAAACAGACAATCAAACAAAAAGAAACCGGCATGGTCATGTTTTATCAAAGCAACTGTCTCTTTCTTCTGGGAACAACTTCTGTCATAGTTATTTTCTGTTACTGTGCTAAAACAATATGACCAAAAGCAACTTCACTTACAAAGGATTAAGTTTATGGTTCCGGAGAGATAGAGATGATAGACTCTATCGGAGCTAGGAAGGCATGGTAGTAGGAACAGAAAACTAACTGGTCATAATTTTATTCACATAGAACCAGAAGGAAATACAATGAGGCTATAAAATCATAACGCCTACCTCACCCTGATGTTCTTCCTCTGGCAAGTCTCCCCCTCTAAAACTCCAATAACATCCCAAACAGTCCAACCAACTGTGGATCATATGTTCAAATATATGAACCTATAGGAGATATGTTTCATCGAACACAATGCTTGCATAGGTCCCATCACCGTCATGGAGAAGGAGATGGAGGTATAGCTGAGTTGGTAGAGTGATTGCTGAGCATGCATGAGGTCCCAAGTTCAATCCCCAGAATATTCTAAAACCAAGTGATTAGTGTTCACCTGCAATCCCAGCTCAAAAGAAGCAGAGGCAGGTGGATGATAAGTTTAAAGTCATGTTCAGCTATAGAGCAAGCACAGTCACAGCCTGAGCTGTATGAGATCCTCAGCCAAAAGACAGCAGAACAGAAATAACCAAAACCATGGACAGGATCTAATTGCTTTATTCTTTTTACATTTAATCAGATTAAGTCTCAGTATAATCTGCTCAATTATGCTTTACTTATTGAAATTAATTTGTTGTAGCCAATTATGTTCTGACATACTGAGATAATATTAGTTGTTTAAAATTATTTCTATTGCATTTTATCAAACAGGGTCTAATATAAACCATAACTCAGAGCAGGTGACACAGTTATTAAATAAAATTTTTATAAATAGTTCGAAGGAATCTTTTAGTTATTTAGAAACAAACTTATTTCTATTTAGATATTTTTAAACTCACAGCCTCGCTAATTTTTCTGTAATTCTTTGTGTTTTCTTTATTATAGACTATAATGATAGCAATATATCGCTATTTAATACTAGGAATTCTATAATCTCTGAGAGAAATAAACATAGTTTATTTAGTTTACAGTACAGATTCCTTGAGAGTGAACAATGGCTTTAAAATGTGAAGCAGCCTATATATATATATATACACATATAAATTCATAAATATCCGATGCTTCAGCAAGAATATAAAAATGTAAAAACAAACTTTATATTACAAACCACAGATATCTTAAGACTGGATTTTCATGGCTCGAATTACACATAAACATTTTACATATACTATTTCTATTACATTAATATTCTTTTTCATTAAAGGAGTAAAATGTCCTTAATTCACTAAACTGAGAAAACCCAATATTAGTATTATTTTGCCTTTTACTTTAGGATGCTAAGAGGTAATATATTTCTAAGTACGCACACTGAATATTTCTCCTTGCCTCTCCCTGTTTCTCTGGCATGTATGCAGCTGTCTCCACTCTCTTCACCCGTGTTGAAAGGGTCTCCTTTCCTTTCGCTGTTGTTTTTATGCACTGTGCTCCTATGGCCACTTGGCCTCCTGTCGCTCATCCTTGAAAATGTCCCTGAAAGGATCTTCACATGAGATCCCTCTTGTGTGCTGAGGTTGCTGTTCTCTTATGTGCTGAGAGGCTTGACATTTGTGAATTGGTATTAAATGGTAAGATATTTCTCTGAGGTCTCGATGCTATTAGCTTTGTAGAATAGCCCAAACTTGGCAACTCGCATTTTTATTGCCCTTGAATATATTTTCAGAGTCTATTTCTCAATGAGAACTTCTGGGTTATTTGCCAAGCACATTCCTTAATTTCTAGAATTGTAATGAATATCGAAGTCACTAACAGGATATGTTTTGGAAAAGTGATATTTTAGGACAAAATACTGTGTTGTGTCATATTCAATTGAAATATGATAGTGAAGGGCAGGGTTGGGCCTTTGAATTAGATTTAGTCTGTTGGGAAATTCCATCCCAATTTTAGCCACGGATAAATTTTGTTTCCTCTATTGTCTAAATAGTTTGCTCTGTCATTCACATTTAATAAATATTATATAAGTTTGTAAACTTGTTTATTAACTCAGCAAGATTTCAGAAATATTAACAGAAGCTGAATATTTTTTGTGAAGATATCCCTTATTACGCCCACTCTTAGGAATAGCGGATATAGTGTTTTTTGACGATGGCGGTGTTCATCTAAAGGAAGAATGTGGACATGACCGACAGGCCTCCGTACTCTTTGTAGAAGTCTCGAAGTACATTTGTGGGGTTGCTAAAGCTTCTCCCCGAGAGGGCTTCATCACTGTGTGAATGGGATATTGGTGTTCCGAGAGTCACAGCGCCTTATCCAAGGTTGGTCTGCAGGGAATGGAAATGAATCGCACTGGTTCATGCTCATGGAGGCTCCTGTGCCAGACGTTTTGTTGGACCCCGAAGGGGTGAAATTGGTCGCATGCAGTCCACTAATTTTGGTTCTTTTGTGTCTCTTTTATAATGGCAAAAGCTGTTTGTGCCACAAGGGATCCCTGTGCCCAGAGGCCTGGCTTTAGATCTTCACTCTTGGATCAGGGTAGTTTTACTCTGTCTTTTCTCTGCCTGTGTCCCAGCGGGTGTCTCTGCCCGGCAGGAACGCAGCAGTCGGTTGGAGGTATTTCTTTGCTAGCTCTAATGGTGGACTTTCAGTGCCTATGCTTTGTTTAATCCAAAAGGTTGCCATTGGAATCGAATTATGGAGAAAAGGAGAGCTAATTGTGTGAATGTGAGCAATGAGCTAGGTATTCATCCACACTGGCTCAGGCCTGGGCAATCTAGAACAATGCCTTTGTGCAGCTGTGCTCACTGAGCCAGGGCGTTGCTCAGAGTGTCTGTTCAGAGTCAAAGCCACTTTCAAGCTTCTCAACATTCTTTATGCTCCTGGAAGATTTTAGGTGTGGCTTGTTTTTAAAATAACCTAGAATCAGTCCTCAACTCTTACTCTATTTAACTTTCTAAATTATATTTTATTATACATTTTAATTAAAATATAATTATAGCACTCTCTCCCTTCTCTTCCATCCACCCAGCCCCTCCAGTTCTTCTCATGCCCCGCTATTCTTAAAATTTCTTCTTTCATTATTATTATTATTATTATTATTATTATTTAAAGCTGATAGTCCACTTTTGTGGTTTATGTGTATATGCTTTTCAGGATGACCAGCTTGCACTGAATAAACCATGACAGCTCTCATCCCTGGGAGGAGCTAACTCTCTCTTAGCAGTCATCAGTTGCCTAGAATTTCCTGTCCAGGCATGTGACTCCATGAGAACCTCTTCCCTTTTACTTAGTATGCTACAAATTTACATTCAGGGTTTGATTATAATATGGAATATTTGAAGGAAATAGTTTAATGTCTTATAATCATAGAGTAAGATACCCAAGAGCCTTACAAATGAAAGCTGAGAACATATCTAGAGTTTTTAGGATAAATATTATATTCTGGGCTACACTAATGAATTAGAAGAGAAAGAAACATCATGCAAGAACTTCATATCACCTTCAGGTGCAGCATGCAGCGCTTATTAGGTGCCTTGTATATAATAAGACATTTTATATTCCAAGTGCAAAGTTTTTTATTTAGATCTTATTATTTTTATTTTTAAAATATTAAATTTTTATACATGTATCATATATATATTAGGTACCAGGCAATCTGGGAGGTAATCAAGAACAACTGAAATAGTCTAGAATAGTTTTTGGTAGGGAGTCATCGGCAAAAATCACCAACCAACAAACCCAAAGGGGGTAACTCACACGAACACTGAACTATTTATTTGATAGCCTATTAGCCTAGGGTGTCCAGGTAAGGTGTGGTAACAAAGTATAAACCCACACACACACACACACACACACACACACACACACATATATATATATAAACATATTGTATATATGGGTTTATATACACATATATATTTGTGTGTGTGTGTGTATATATATATATATATATATAATTTCATGAAACTCCTGCTTGTAGTAGGTTTTCATTTGAAATTTCCATATTTTTTTGAGTTATCCCTTCCTATACTCCATCTTTTCTGGCCCTGGCCCCAATTATTTGTCTCTTTCTTTTCTCTCACCTATAGTTTGTGAGGTTTGAATCTTTAGAGATATTCATTTAAGTCACATGCCCATAAAAGGCAGAAACTTAATTAGGAATCATGGGGAGATTTCAAGGGATGGCTATAGAAAGAAGCAGATGTTAAAGGGCAAAGAAGAATAAACTGTATATATTTGGTAAAAAAAGATATAAATCCTAAGGCGAGGGACACCCTGTGAATATAGGCTGAAAAGACTAGCTTTGTTTTTAAGGTAATGTTACACAATTGATTAAATTGTTAACATAATTCTCATGAAAAACAAATGCATACACAGGTTCAATTAAATTTCTAGAAAATTTTGAGCAGCACCCTCCTAAAATTTATGTGAAATGTCAGTGAAAGCATGAGAGTTTGAAGAATTATGAAAGAGAATAAAATACAAGATGCCAGTCCACCTGGCTTCAAGGTTAATTGTCCAGTTATGATGATCGATACAGTAGCTTTGGCAGAAGGACAGAAGCTTGGATCAATGAAACAGAATAAGGAGCTCAAACATTCCCACACAGTGTTACAAACTGCTTTGGAGAAAATTTCAAGAGGAAGTCAGTTTACAAAAGAGTCTGTCATCAACTCATGCTGGGTTGAAACACACAAAAATTTAGCAGGATTATACATTATATGAAAATAATAATTGATTATGGACTAAAATGTATAAATATAATAAAATGGAAAAAAGTTCTCTTGGATCTTACACATCATAGAGCAATATCAAAAAGCTGAATTCCACATCAAAAGCCGAATCTACTGTAGGGGCTGGAGAGATGGCTCAGGTGGTAAGACCGTTTGCTTCTCTTCCAGAGGATCAGGTTCAGTATGCTGCATCCATATGGCAGCATACGGATGTAAATCTAGCCCCACTGGATTTGGTGCCTTCTACTTGCTTCCAAGGACACTGCATGTCCTGGATCAAAGACATACATGTTGACAAAACACCAATGCACAAAAATAAGTGTGATAAAATCTTTTAAAAGACAAATGTGTGAAAGAAAGGTTAATTTTTGGACTTCATCAATATGAAAAACCTTTGCTCTGGGGGCCAAACAGGTGAATTGGCAGCTATGGAACTGGTTGTTATTTCCATGGGACTCCCACTCGGTTTCCAGCACACACATGGCAGCTATGGAACTGGTTGTTATTTCCGTGGGACTCCCACTCGGTTTCCAGCACACACATGGCAGCTATGGAACTGGTTGTTATTTCCGTGGGACTCCCACTCGGTTTCCAGCACACACATGGCAGCTATGGAACTGGTTGTTATTTCCATGGGACTCAGTTTCCAGCACACACATGGCAGCTATGGAACTGGTTGTTATTTCCATGGAACTCCCACTCAGTTTCCAGCACACACATGGCAGCTCACAACTATCAACAATTCCAGTCACAAAAGATCCAATACCCTCTTCTGACCTGCTCTGTTACATGAATGTGATGTGCATACACACACTCATGTAAAACCCACACATATGAGTTAAATAACGACTTTGCTGTACAGAAGATTCTGTTAAATGAAAGAAAAAAGAAAATGCTACAGATTATGAGATAATGTTTCTAAATCTTAGTATCTCTATGAATGCTAACACATCTTATAAAATACTTCTGAATATTAAACAATGAAAACATTCTTTGGTGTTATGTACTAATTTTTGTTCCTACAATCTTTCTGCCTTCTCTTCCACATAGCTTCCAGAGCTTTAGAGGAGAGTTTGGTTGAAGACATTCTGTTTAGAACTGAGTTCTCTAAAGCCTCTCACTTTCTACACATTGTCCAGTTGGCTGTCTCTGTGTTAGTGCTCATCTGTATGAGTTTCCCATTAGGAGAAAGCTCCTCTGATGATGGGTATAGTGATATGTCATTAGAGGTAATTTTATTGCTATATTCCTTTAGCAGAATTATAGTATTACATTTTTCCCTAAGCCCATAACCCATATAGTGTCAGATTCTTGGCCACTTTAGCAGAGTCAGGCATGGGTTCCATTTCATCAATGGGCCCTAAATCCAATCAGAAATTGGTGGGTTATTCCTGTAATATGTGTGCCATTATCACACCAGTGTATTCTGAATGTTCACACCTAGATTGATATAGATTACTACTTTCCTCCTCCGGTATCATGAATGTTTTCTGCATTATTTTGCTTTTCTTTTGATTTTAATTTCTTTTGTCTTACTGCTTTTTATTTTGGGTTTGATCTGCTTGTTTTTTCAGAAATAGAGGGAAAAATGATGCTATGAAAAGATGGGGGAGGATCTGGGAGGTGTTAGGTTAAGGAAAAGAACCTGATAAAAATATATTGTATGAATAAGGATTTAAATAATAATAAAAATGAAAAAAATTAAATTGTGTTATAACATGGGAGAAGACAGTAACAGGCACTTTGCTTAAAAGCTAGGCTTCTGTGCAGGTGAAAGATGTCAAACTCCATTGATATTTTAAAAGGTAATACAGTTAAATATAATGAAACTCTTATCACCAATCTAAGAAAACCTGAGATGAGTAACCACTTACTCTGAACCCTGGCAAGGATGCAGACAAGGCAACTTGCTTAAAGGTGGCTTTTGGGAATATCATGTAATGGTACCATCTTGGAAAATCATTGGCCACTGTCTTACAAAATTAGATTTCACATCGTCGCTGTGGTGACTGTCTCTGTGACTTGCACTAAGTATATTGCCTGACAGAAAACAAGACACAGATATTCCCTCCTGTACTGGATTTAACAGTATGTTCTGGGTGCATTCCTTTGGTGATTGCATCTTGTACAGCATGTCTGTGGTTGGCTTCACCAATCAACGGAGTGCCAGTGAGAGGGCAAGTTTATGATCCACTCTAATATCAAATTTGAATGATGGGTGCATGGACCCTAGACTCAGGCAGTTTGATGACAAACTCAGGTTATCATCCGCACGTTGGTGTCCAAGTTGTGTATGAAGGGCCCAGTCTTAGAACTCTGCACTTTCATTGTGTGTATTCTCCGAACTCGTCTGGCGAAACATTGTTCTCTATTAAAATGCTAATTTTATCTAGAAGACTCTTGTATCATACTGCATATGCTAAAAAAGACACACTTTTGGGTAGAGAAGTGTGTCCATTCTAGGTTGCAATTTCATTGGCTATATCAAAATATTTCAGAGGCGACTGGAAATTTAATTGTAACTAGAAGGCCAAGATATTTAAAATATAATCCCAGACTTTTAGCATAAAAAGTTGATGCAGAATAAACTTTCAAAGTAATAATAAAGTTTAAAACAAATTAGGATGAAACATAACTATGGAGTTTGTTGATATGTAATGGGTTAGCAGTCATGCATCCACATGCAAATTACTGTGATATTGTAACTGGATTGAATGACTCAGACTCTCCATTATGCCTGTGATGTATCGTTAACTATTCAATATCATGACTTATGTTCTCAGGGTACATTTTGTGCAAACAATTCTTCCTGTTGAAAGGCTAGAGAGTGTCCTTACCAATTGCCAGTTAGTTTGGCCTAAGTTCAAGTCTTGCTAATATTAGGGAGCATCTGAATACCTTCTCATCTCCAGAGTTATACTCAGATCCGAGCTCCATCGTTATGGTAAGGCCACCAGGGTGGTAGCTCTTTCCTTTAGAATAGTAAGGAACTTCAGAGATTTGACAAAGGGTAGGAATCTGATAATGAAATTCCAATTGCTGTCAGATAAAGATTATACCAGCAAAGGCAGAACTCCAGGCTTCCTCTATATAGCACCTCCAATTACCTGCCTACCCACTATCCTGCTAGCCAGGAGCTCAGCCCATTGATTCACATTAAGGTGGACATCATTTCCATGGGTTTAATTTGAGGACAGAGGCATAATAGAGACGTTGGGTCGAAATTTTCTCTCACTCATCTGCACATTTACAAGTAAAACGTGTGAGTTAAAGCCACATGGTAGGGTAACATTAATTGCGTTTCAGGCTATCAATTTGTTTATTCTTCACCAAGGAGACCAAGTGTTTGTATGTTGTTTCTATTTCTCCAAGACATGAAGGGTTTATTTCAGATCTTAGTTTATCAGGAAGAAACAACTATCTAATATTTATTTATTGATTGATTGATTGATTGATTTTTTTTTGAGACAGGGTTTCTCTGTGTAACAACCCTAGCTGTCCTGAAACTAACTTTTGCAGACCAGGCTGGTCTCGAACTCACATGGATCCACCTGCCTCTGTTTCCCAAGGGCTGAGATTAAAGACATGCGCCACCACTGCCTGGCAACATCTGTCTATTTTAACATTAGGATTAAATTATAAAATGACTAAGCTAGGCTAAAGATTGATTATGCATTGCAACCACTTACATTGGTGTTAGACTTTATGCTTACGTGTACAGTGGGGCTGAGTTTCCTAACATTCTGTACCATCTGTGGTCCTACCAACATTGTCTCTCTGTAGGTAGAGACTTCTCTTTCATTCCCAGCTGCCCAGACCCGAATAATCACACAAACTATATTAATTACACCACTAGTTGGCCTATTTGCTCAGGATTCTTATTAAGTAACTCTTATGTCTTAAATTTACTCATTTCTATTATTTTATATTTTACCACGAGGCTTGTGATTTGTTACCTCTTGTTTCTTGGGCAGTTACATGGTGTCTGCCTCCTTCGACAGCTGCGTGTTTTCTCTCTGACTTCACCTACTCTATATATCCCTCCAGTCTGGCTATATTCTACCCTTCCACAGGCCAAAATAGCTTTATTTATTAACTAATAAAAGCAACACATATGCAGAAGGACAACCCACATCATCTCTTCATTATACCTTAAAAATTCTTTTCTTTTTTAAGAGTGTAGGTGCCACAGCCCAGATCTGCTCATCTTTTCCTACCACACTAAGAGTCATTGGTTGGTTGAGAATCTACACAGAGTATAGGATCTCAGAGTATTTTCAGGAGACAGTCTTGATGATTCTTGAGGATGATAAATGACTACCTCATTTGAGTAGGATGTTTGTTCAAAAATCTATGAAAGTCTATGTAAATAAGAATATGTATTAATTTTGAAATCTAAATTAACAATCAGTTCCATTTCTGGATAAAAGATTTAAAAAATGTTTATATGCTTTTGTGAGGCAATGAAGATATGTGTGGCCTCTAGTCTCATGTCCTTTGAGAAGACATTCCAAATATTGTACTTTCCTGAGTAATTGGACCAATAGAACACCCTTTTCTTTATATTAGTTTGTGGTACCTTATAGGATATTTTTTCAATGCCCTTTCATTTCTGAACGAATATAGTAAAAGGCATACAATTTGCTGTTCACAGTGAACCCATATAGCCATTTCTGAATTGACTGAGAGAAAACCTGCAGAGTGTAGGATGGAGAACAGAGTGACCAACTGTGTGGTAAGAGAGTCCTGGCTTTCAGTCAGGGAGGTTAGGAGGGACTGAAATCTTGTGTCAGTAACCAGGGGCCAATGAGTTGACCAATTTTGCTATGTGGTCCCTATAAGATGAAGGCTAATGAGTGTATGACATTACAGACTGGGTACGTGGGATGTCCCTGAGCAGACTGGTTACCTCCATATCATCCATGGTCCTCACCCTATCCTGTCCTGTGTTCCTTCCCTCTCACTGCTGCCCTATTGTGCAGTGATAATTGACCATCTATGGTAAAGCAATCCCTAGAGTTCTTGAGCTGCTCTAGTTAACTGAGACTAAAGCAACTATGCATGGGTAACCCAGACTTTCGTGGGTTGGTTGATCAGAAATTCAGGTGACACTCTAGACTTTGACTGTTGTCCAAGGTGTGGCTGAAGGGAGCTGCCCTAAAACTCTGTATGCTTACTATATGGGATCTCTTATTCATTAGTATTAAATTGTTAAAGGTACTGTTGGTGTCTGGAGTGAGGGTGTTTGGAAAAACCCTGACAAACGTGTTATAATATATATTGTGTGCATCTTTTAAAAGAGTTATTTTTCCATTTTACTTAAATTAGAATTCTGTGGAACGAAGACTCAAGAAGGTAAGAATATGAATTTCAACATCAGTCTGGCAAAATAAGAGAGAACAGATACATTCAAACTATGTTTAGATAAAGTGCTTGTCGCTGGCCTGCCCCATGGAAAAGTAAAAAGATTGGACTTTTTTTTTGCAATATTTCTGCATACCTAGTCTTGTTATATCTCTTCCGCAGTTCTATTTATCACATCTCTGGTTTTACTCAGCAAATTGAAAGGGATCCATGTCCTGCAAAATATCAGCTCCATGTCTATTCCTGTAAAAGAGAGAGATATCCTAGAGATGGATGTGTTTTGGGTAACTCTGTTTCAGAGTCATCCTCACACCAGTCCTAAATTAGAGAAGTGTGGGAGTGTCAACCCCTAGAATTCAGGATAGCAGCTTACATAAAAAACCCTAGGACTTTAAAATAATCTTATTGGAAATGGAGAAAGGTCTAATATTACTGTTTTATTTTAATTGCATTTATTTAATGTTCAGATTGGGCTGCAGGACTCCCCACATGCTGGGCACGTTCCTTCCACAGACCTGCTCACCTCCCCCAAGGACAATTACTTTAATTAAAATTCCAAAATAATATCATTTCAACCTTTGACAAACTCCAACCTAAGCATTCTCTATAATAAAATAAAAAGATAGCTAGTTAAGGTTGACATTTCCACCTTTTATTTAAAGCCCCAAATTTCTTGCATATTTTCAAATTCTTCAAATATATAATGGTGTGAGTGTATGTGTATGTGTATGTCTGTGTGCATGTGTGTATGTTTCTGTAGTACACACTTCTGTGAAGGTATATGTATATCAGTACATGTGAAGTCCAGAGGTCAACATAGACTGTCATTGCTGAGGCTCTGTCTGTCTTTATTTTAAGACAACATCTCTCTCTGGACTCTATCCCACCAAGTAGGCTAGGCTGACTGGCCAGTGAACTCAAGGAATCCACCAGCTGTCATCTCTTCAGAGCTATGATTACAAGTATATTCTATCATTCTAGAAATTTCTATGTAGATTCTAAAGATTGAGGTCAGGTCCCTATATTTGCAACCTAAATACTTTACTTAATTGGGAATTCCACTTGCCTCCAAATATAGTCTTAACAAATTTGTTTCCTTAGCCATCATCCAGAACACAAATATTACTTTTTGCTGGTGGTATTTATTAGTTCATATACCAAACATTGTGGATCTGGCGATCTAATGGCTTCTTCCATCATCATCATCCAGCATGTAATATTCAGTAAATATCAATATGCATACACAGATGCACAACCAAAGAGCTCTTATACATGTGCAAACATGTTTTACATTAATCGTCTATGAAGCCAATGGAGTAAAGACTTGCTGAGTCAACTTAGAACAGAGGTTAAGTGAAACCTCTTTCTTCCAAAAAGATAGTCTCCTATTTCACACTATAAAATAAAATGTTCTAGTCAATAGCTTTTAAACATTAGCACCACACATCTCTACTAAGGGAGAAAAAAATGCCTTCCTGTTTCAAATATGAAATAAATGAATGCACTATTTTAGGCAAATACTAAGGGAGTAATGATAGGGCTAGTTTTAAATGGTGGAAATGATTTGAGACCTTAAAATAAAATTGAAGGTTTAACAAATGGATCCTGAAATAGTAAGCCTATTAAATCTGTACTTGATTCATACAAACGTATGATGAGAAATATGTGATGAAACTTGGGAGAGCAGGAGGAGGCAGGGAGAACTATTCTCCATCGTAGATGGGGAAATGGGCTGTATCTCACTTTTCCGTAAAAAGAATGAACGTTAAAATCTGAGTGTGACGGATGAGTCAGTTCACCAGAGGACAAAGGGAAGCTTGCTTTGGCCTCTGTCTAGGTAAGGTTTGAAAATTCTATTCTGTAAGCAACAGCTTGCAAATTTCCCTTCTTAATGTATCCTAACACTCATGGTGACTGTAGAAATACCCACAGAGCAGACAATAAAAATCTAGTGAATAGAAGAATTATACTGAAAGAGAAACTCATGAATGATTGTTTCAGAAACCAAGTCTGTCTTTTCTATGGAAAGTTAACTCTATACAGAAAGCAAGCATGAAAGCATAGATGGATAATGGCATCACTTCCCTTGTTCAATACTGTGAAAAAGAACAGATAATAATTACTGGACTTAACGATTATCTAAGGAACACGTCATTTTGGAAGCTGCAATCGAGTCATGATAGGATTTTCCATGAAGTGCTTCATTTCAGTACAATATTAATCCATAAATAAAGAGTCAGAGGTTAAAATAAAACCAGGATGTCTGTTGTTGATTTTAAGAGTGTCCTGTGTGGCAATTCAGATTGTCATGTTCATAATGCAGAATTCATCTTCACTGCTATTGTCTTCCACAGCTTTTGATAATGCAGAAAAAGGAGACCATATATGAAAGCACTGGCCCAAGTCTCACATGTATCTGGCACAGAAGGTTATGTTAAAGTGCCAATACATGTTTCTCAAAAGCCTCTTCAGGCATTGAAGCAGTTTGACTCAGACAGGTGCTTTCCAGTCTTCCATAAAGATAGGAAAGCCATAGTTTCCCAGGCTGCATGGCTTACCCTTCTGCCCCAGGCCCCTCCCATCCTGAAATGATCCCTGTTTTGTGGGGCTTCCCCACCATTCACTCTTGAGAGGCTGCAGATGTTAGCTTTGGAGGATATCGCTTTTGTTGGTTTGCTAATTAAAATCTTTTTTCTTTGTTAAATATTTACTAGTCTGTTGTATATGTCACACTGCACCTCCTTTCACCCGGGAGTCTCTGCTACACAAATGGATAAGGAAGTATTAATAACCAGAAAACAATATAAATGCAGGTAGTGTGTATAGGTTTAAGAAGCAAGGAGACCAAGGACCCGCTGCAACAACAAAAGGGAATTAATTTTAAATATGATGGCACATTGGAAGTTAAAGAATAATTTGGAAATGATGTTGTAAAAATGTAACTTAGCATAAAATTTGTCCATGTTGTATGAATTAAAAATGAATGCATGCTGAAGAACGGTTTAAACAAATCAAAGCATTATATGATCCCTGTATATTAAAATACTGTTTAACCATCTCTATATTAGCTTTTAATGTTTGGTCACTATAAATCTGTACCTATAGTCAATAGCTAAGTAGAGGAAAGGTGTATAAATTATGGAGATATTAGGGGAATTAGTAAATTAATCTGATGCTTAATTTGCTCTGAATCAATGTTTGAAGGAACCACCTTGCCCCTATTTTCTCCAATGCTAAGAGAATTGTTGCCTGCATCCCCTACCAACCATTTCTTTTCTGTTTTCTAAATGCTCATTCTCAGTGACTATCAAGGAAAACCCAAATGTTGAACCGCATAATGTCCCTAAAGAAATACCACGAGTCTTTAGCCTCCATTTCTGGACTGCTTTGCTAGCACATAATAGTTATCTTTCCTGCTTTCCTAACCAAAAGGCAGCTAATTGACCTGGGATGTGCCAAGGAGAACAGGAGCATTAGCATCTAAAATTAAAAGGCATTTCAGAGATGAGAATACTCCAGGGGAATGACCTAAGTACTTTCCTGCGGTAAAGAAGGAATGGGTGACAGGCAGGCTTGGACTGCCGGAATACCATGGGAAACAGACAAGCAACAGGCAGAAGAGCATTCCAGGGGTCAAAAACATAAAATCGCTTTACTCAGAGTTCCTGCATAAACCCTGCGCTCAGGATCACAAGTCATTCTTTTGAAGGGAACATCAGAGATTCAGAGTGACGTGTTTCTTCGGTCTTTCTGTCTCTTTCGTTTCTTCTGCATGAATCTTTTTGGAAAAAAAAAAGATGGGAATGGTCAGTACTCATGGCCAAATTTGTCTTTATTTCCTGCTGAGAATTCACTCGCAATGTAGTTCCTTTCAAAGGGAAATCAAGTGTCCTGTCTGTCTGTAGTCTACCCAACCACTGCATGGCTGTCTTGAACTGCTCCCCTGGAAGCCTTAGAAGTAATCTCTAGGACCTTTCACCTTTGTATCACAGATAGGAGAAGTTCTCTGAAACACAGAACTCTTAAGAGAGCTAAATGGTTTGATCGGAAAGCCATGAAGAAGAAGCAATACTGAGTGTGATTTGTGGGATCTTACTGTGACCCAAGTATGCCCTTAGGTACCTCTGGGTTTCAAAAGATAAATTTATGGAAATTCAAAGTCAAAACTCCAACTTTGTACTGAAATATTACAGGAAATAATTTATGAAAAAATTTCTCTTGATTTTCATATGTAACTGATCAAATATAGTAGTAACACAAATCCAAATACAAGTGTATCGATTATATGTGTGTTGCTAACATTGACAAAAGATAGGGATGAATTGCTTTTCTTTTTTCTTATATCTTATTCTACCTCCCAGATCATGAACCAAGAACCATAAGGGGGTATATTGGTGATAATTAAATATTGAGGATGGCAAAGACATTCTCTGAAAGAAAAAAGTTGCAGAAAAAAACAGAAATAAAACCCTTCATTTAGGAAAAAGAATATTCTGCAGAGTGGATAACACGCAGGAACAGCTTAGACACTGAGCAAGGAAAGGCTTCTGGTATCTAACAAGGGGAATGTTTCATCCTCCTCAGCTGCTGTGGGGTTAGGAGTGTGTGGTTTAACGTGGATAAGTGGGTGATCTTAAAATGTCTTTAGAGTACTGGGCTAGGTGTTAGAGAGAGAAAGTACATGGGGAAGACCTAAAAGAGATGAGCCTGGACTCTAGGCTTGAGTTACTGAAAGGAGGAATGTCACTTTATTGAAAGAGGCTTCTGGAATGAAGGGATAATAAGCAGCAACACAGGGCAGTAGGGGAAAAGGAAAGATCAATATCTGGGTTATTATATTTTTTCCTGATGTTGTCATTGCATTTTCTTTTCACCACTGACCAGTCTCTAAATCCTGAGCAACTTCCAAGTAATTTAGGACAAGAAGTAAAGAGTATGATTGAGATATTAGAGAATTTTTTAAATTGGAAGAATGGATTGTGTGCGCATGTATATGTGTGTGGGGGCGTGTGTGTGTGTTTGTGTGTGTGCGTGTGCATATGTATTGACATTAGACTCTCTCAGACTTCCCCTCAGTTTTTTTAAGTGCAGTATAAGGTAACCACTACACATTTCTTCTTTAATATCTGCCTATAGCCTGTTATGGCTAACTTAACTTAAAAATCCATTACGCACTTCAAAATTAGTTCACTAATTGTGTTATCAGTGTGGAAGAATTGGCTACGTTTCAGCATAAAATATAAATGGATCTAACTTTTCTAATTAATATTTGATGCTACATGGTTTAATTTTGAATTGAAGCAGAACCCTGAGGAGGTCCTGAAAGGATAATTTATAAATGTGAATTTAACCAAGGAATGATAAAGTAAATCTTAGCTTTAGTTCCTTGAGGTTAGTGTGCCTTGCTCGACTTTATCAACGTGGAAATTGCATTCTGTTAAAAGTATTGTACCTCTATTACCATAGTAGAGACGGGATTGCCACGTTCCTTTTCGGTATTATTTTCATAATATAGGGCCTGTGAGGAATCATCAGAAGCCATTTATATGTGAACCTTGACCACAGAACTCAATAGACCAGCTAGTTGATACTCTCTAGACCATGGAACCTTGGTATTATCTGATGAATTTCTCCCATTAGGTTTATCTGCCTTGCCTGTCTTTTATAGAAAATATTTTCTATTTGAATTTTTAAAAAGAAAATAAAGCATAAATAATTAACTAATATAAGCAAACTATTGACACATTTTGTATTGTTTTGTGGGAAATTATGGAGATGGATAATCAGTTAGCTTAAGTTTTGGAAAATAGCCCAATAGTCAGAACATCAAACCATATGCTTTCTCAATTAAACTTTGGGTCTTGTAGAAACCCAGAGTCTTGGGCAGTAGCTATGAAGAGCATCCCTTCAGGTCACATGGATGGGAGAAATGTCAGGGATCATGGGAGTCTCAGCATAGTTGCTCAAGGGCTCTCTCTGTCCTTCATCCTTCTCTATCTTTCAATTCACAGCTAACAGGAAATATGTGTTTCAACGTAGGTTTTGTATATCTTTCTAAAACAGGCAAACAAATAAAATCAACTGGTAGAGTAAATAGCGCAAGTGTGCTAGCTACAAAATTTCAGGCTAGCAGGCTAAGAGCCGGGGAGCAAGCATGAAGCCCTCCAAGCGAGGACTGCATTTAGTCACATACATTGTTTATAAACAGCTGTTAGAAAATGAGAATTTAAGAAACCATGGGAATAGTAACCCACACCGGAAAGTTCTATCCAAAGGAAATGAAATGCAAGGCTCCAGTCACATTCCTCCAACAGAAGAAGAAAAGTTGTGTTTATGGAATGGGTTGTGTTCCATTGCTACACCTTCTTCTCCACTGATGTATTCTACTTTACTTCCAGCTATGGTGGGTCTGTGAACCTCTGGTGCTCTCAGAATAAAGTTGCAAGCATTTAACAAGTCTCGGCTTCCATAGCCTCAGGCCACAAAGCACTAACCCTAGTTCTTAAAATAAGTCTATTTTCAGGGTTGATAGGCAGAATGCCTCACATCTATGTTAAACATCGATGCCCAACTTTGCTCATAATACCATTCGAATTTACTCCAAACTCATCTAGATAAGGCAAGTTCTAGAATGTTAACTCTGCAGACTAAAATGAGTTTGTGCATATAAATGGAGTGTTAAGTGGAATTTGAAAAGGGAACAGTTCAGAGTGCGGGCTTACCTCAGGCTCCTATGCTATTAGGAGAGCTCACACTAGTTCTCAAGCTGACAGGAATTCTAATGTCTTGGTATAGGTCTTTCACACGGACACAGAAGAAGGTGAAAGAGAAGCACCCTCAATATTCTACTTTTCCAATTCTGTGTGAATTCTAATTTATCTTGTCAATTTACTTAGAAATGTTCTTTCAGAGCTCTTATATGCAGACACATCAAATTAAAGGCATTCAAATGGGGAACTTTTATCCATTTTAGATGAATGTGTCATCTTATTTGGCATTCAGTTCTTTATTTATTAAAGCAGTCATCCACATCTGTAGAAACAGGAATTGACATTACATCAGCCCATAATGCTTATGGGCAAATTTAAAAAAATCACATCTAAAAACAAAAATACCATGGAAATGGAGGGATTGTTCATCAGTACAACAATAACAATGTTAAAATAATATGTATATAAACTTTATGAGTACAAGAAACTTTTAAGAATACCCTGTCCCACACATGAAGTGATATCCTTGCACACATTCACATAGAATACCATCTTTAAAAAAGGAGGTAATATCATTATTTGATTTATCTCAGGAGTTACTCCTCCTAGAGATGTGGTAGAGAATGGCAAGACTGTAGAAGCTGAGGAGGTTGGTAAATTCTATCAGAATAGGCATTTCCTGGAAAGATGTTACCTCTACATGAAACACAGCATCTTGTCCCCTAAGGACCCTTTATGAGGTGGTGTGGCATCCCTTATCTGAACTTGAGACCATGGTGCCTTTTAATAACCTGGCTCATGAGAAGAACAGAATGGAATTCTGCAGGTAGAGACAAAGCAGGAGACAATTATGCTGCATCAGAGAAGAAGATCATTTCTAAACTTCCACTTGAGAATTTCTGCATCCTGAGAGAACATTACCAAGACCAGGAAGGTTAGCCATTTTCAACAATCTGTTATCTGGTTTTCCAAGTTTCTGACAATGCAGGACAGATTTTCAGAGTGGCTCACAATTCTTTGCACATTCTTTGGATTCTCTTCTGTGAGATGTTCCAGAATGAATGGATATTCAGGAAGAAATAAATGCAGGCCTTTAAATGAATATTGATATGCCTATTGCATAATGTTTCTAACTTACCTAAAGTGAGGAATGTGGGCAAGTAGAGAGATTCAGAATAATCCCCTCTTTTTAAACATAACACAGCACAGAGCTGTTTTTTTTTTAAGGAGTTGTGCTTTTAGATACTGTGACCATTTAACATTTCATATGAACACATCAGAAACTACCTTAGAAATGACTCACTGGGTGGTAAATAAACTTCTCTCTGAGTTCTTCTTCTCTTGTTCATTGATTGTCAGTCTGCAATCAGAGCAGTAGCTGTCAGTCAAACTGGGAAATACATAGTCAGGGAGAATGGCGAGATAGGTCCTGTGACAGATGAGATGTTCAGAATGACCTCCCAACCAGACAAACAGCACCCAGATAAGAGATTTTAAAAACATGTCTTTTCAAGCAAATCTGTGGACTGAGCACGTGTCAGATTAAGCCAGGGGAAACGTCAGCACGATTGGTAAAAAGGGCAGTGAAACCCTCTCACTAGCCAAGGAGCTATTGCAGTTCATGACTACTAGAAGAGGGAGTCAATTCTCCTCCTCAGTGATGTGGTCCCTGCCAGACTTCCCATTCTCCAGAAGAGGGCGCTGCACAGGGGCCGCGTTATCTGGACTGAGAATTTTTTTAAAAAATAATATGAAATTTGTAGGGCTTTTGGAAAGAGTTGAAGGGGATTTTTTAAATTTATTTCATTACTATTATTATTAAAAAATTTCCATCTCCTGCCCCCTCCCAATTCCCTTCCCTTCCCCCCACCCCCCTCCATTTCCAGTCCAAAGAGCAGTCAGGGTTCCCTGCCCTGTGGGATTTTTTTTTAAACATGTTGTATGCATATATGAGATCGTCAAACAAAGAGAGGCAATATTAAAGGAGCATTTTAAGCCAACTGTGGAATCACAGTTTTCAAACCTACAGTTTCTCTACCCTCTGATTTGACAGCCATGGGCTTCAGATCCAACCTGGGTATTGAGATGTATCTCACACATAACATTAGGGAGCTAGAGACTGCAGCCTCGTCCATAGAGCTGAGATAGAACATACCATTTAGCACACAGACAAGCACGTATGGGTATCAGAACTTGGGGGACACAGTTTATTCTGAAAATGTGCAATCACAAAGCATCCATGAAGTTCATTCAAAGTAGTCCCACTCTCATGGCCTGGAATATGAGTATGAGTTTAGTCACCTGTCCAACCATACACATTCAATTTGTGGATATTAATATTCTCTTTCCATTTCAACTTTACAGGTAAACTGAAAGGGGTTTGGGGGCTGCCTCCCGTGTAAGTCCTGATACAACAAATGCAGCCAGTTATAGCAATGCATGTCCCTTACCCAAATGAAAAACACACTTGCTATTTGTATAGAGCATGTAGACTATAATTCTAACTAATATTTGGTGTGTGTGTTGTATGTGTGTGTACATGAAATGCCAGCCACTTAAGGTGTGCATTTTTAAAAACAAGATTTATTTTAGAATTGTTTTTCTAATTGCTAGTGTAGAGAACTTAGAACATGTTGAAACTTATGTACATGTACAATGCTCATGGCATTCTCTTATTATTTTTATACAATGCTGAAGATGGTGTCTCTAGATACTTTATGATGTTTGGCTGGGGCTTGTGAAATGGAGAATCAAATTCCTTTCTCCTTGTGTGGAGTTTGATAGACTCACAGGGGACGCAGAACTGCAAAGCAGTTGAATCAGGTATTTTGAAGAACCACAGTGAAGATGTGTTGAGAGTGTTTAACAGAGGGAAGGATATAAAAACATTGAGCTAAGTCTTAGAGGATATGATGTACTATGTTGTGGAAGGGTAGAATATGAATAGGGAAGTCAATCCACAGAGGCAGGAGAAGCCTGAAATGTCCTCTTTCAGCTTCTTACTCACCCCTCTCTATGCTGCCTACTGATTCGCAGCTGGGATTATTGTTGGAAAATCAAGACAAATATTAAAATATTCAACCTCTGAGCTGGCTGTGCTGTGAGTTATCATGGCAGGCAGCATGAGAATTTTAAGGTATTAATTTCCATTGAACCACACTTATAGAGTATTATCCGTGAGTGGCTTGGGTTCCACTTTTGACTGCCATTTTATTTATTTATTTTCCTCGACAGATTGAGAGATTCAGAGCCATTCTGTTGAGTGCCCTAAGTGCCTGGCATAAGTTTCCAGAGAGCTATTAATTCCCCTTCTCGTGGAAGATGCAGCTTTTATTTAGGAGTGGTTTTAGAAGCAAAGGCACAGTTCCTTATCCACATTCACGGCTTACTTTTGTTCTCTGTTTCTGGAGAATAAGCACCGCTCACCTGTAGCAAGACATGATGTACTCCCCTTAATGACACTATCTGAAAGATCCCCTGCATTGTGTAGACTCCATTTCACTAAGACTGTCAAAACATCTTTGTAGAAAGGTGTTTTTTATGGCATTTACTCGGGAAAAAAATGTAAAAGAATGTAAAAGGAGAGACTTAGTTTATTTCCACAGTATTAGTGAATTAAAAGTCGTGTATCTGCTGGAAAAGAAGCTAGATAGGGCAGAGAGAGCTCAGTCTTTGGCGGGAGGTCAGAGCTTTAGTCAAACCTGGAGCAACTGAACAGAGCAGAAGCCTGAGCCAAAGTACCCAGACAGATTTGCACAGTCCTTGCTCATGAGCCAGCAGTGAGGTTGTGGATGAACCTGACTATTAAAATGACCCCTTTCCTTCCCAGTGCCTGTCTCCATATTTGCTGAGAGACAGAAAATGCAAATCTTGTGACCCAGTATTCCCCCTATTAATTAAATGGTAAAGTATCTGATCCTGAAGTTAGCAAGTTACACGGAGCACTTTTGAATGCATACTCTAGTTCACTACCATACCTCTTTATCTTTTCAAAAGAACGACAAATGTCCCTACTTAGAGAGAAAGGTGTCTACCCTTTGTTACAGGCATCAGAGAATAATTTCCTTCCCATTGGCAAAAGCCTTTTCTATTCCCTAATTCACTTCTTTTTTTCCCTAGCAACAGTAGAAAGTTAAAGGTAGACCTTGGTCTCTAGTCTTTATGAAAACTGCTCTTTTCATAAATGAACCTTGGTTTGTATCCAGACACCATCAGGTTTTAGTCAGCAAACCTCAGGCCAGCCATATATTAGATTTAACCTCAGTAACTTATAGATTGAAAGTCTTAAAGTCAAGGGCACACCAGGATTCTAAAGTAGCAGCTTTGAAACTAATGTTCATTGTTATTTTTATGAAAGAAATGCATACATGCATTTTTAACTATGAAATGTTAAAAACAAAGAAAAGGATGTGGAAACAGAATTCTCACACCACCCCCATTTATACTAATTTCTTGGTAGCTATCAAAACCAACAACTTGGAAATGAGTAGTTTAAATCATCTCCTTTTCTATTTTGTTTATTCATGTACAGTAATTAGTAAGTTTTGATGATAAAATTACTTTTTGAGTTAACAAATGAAAATGCTGGCTTTCCATCAGAAAGCTCAACAAATCACTTTTTGAAGTGCTGAGACTTGAACCCAGAGCATCTGTGCAAGTCAAAGGCTTCCATGAAGCTGAGACCATAGCTCCCTATATCTTTATTTATTTACTAGAAAGTGTTGATTATTCTCATGTGCTTTAATGGCCCAGTCCAGTGCCCTGGTGAACTAGCTTTTAGAACAGAGAATCAGAGAGCCTAGACATCCTCCCCAACTGGCAAACACAATGTATTTTGTTGGATTTCCTAATGCTCTCTACTCTCAGGATCCAAACCATGTAATAGAAAACACATTTGCCAAGGACCTTTTCCCATTGCCATGCACATCAGGAAAGAGCTTTCTGGTGAAGGAACCAGGAGCCCAGGACCCACAAGTTTGGTGATGAGAAGCTCATTGTCATTGCTAAGAAGTGACTCTCTGCCATCTCTTTGTATGGGAGGCTCTGCTGTGTGTGCAGTTGGACATCAGACACTGTGCCGCTTTTCCTCCTACAGGCAGGGCAGGACTCAGCCTCTCTAAGGCCCTATCTGTTTGAAGTGCTCCTAGGAGAGAAACCATCTCAGAGTTCCCTTCATGACTTGACCTTCAAAATGAGAAGAGAAAGGGGGAAGAAACTGGTGTGTGTGTGTGTGTGTGTGTGTATGCATTTGTGTCTGTGCTCGTTTAAGTTTGAATGTGTTGTCTGTCTGTTTGGGTCTGTGTATGTGTGCATATTTGCATGTGGATATATGTGTATGTGTGCCCTTGTGTATGTATGTATGTGTCTATATATGTTCCTGTGTGTGTCTATGCATGTGTGTGTCTGTGTATGTGTGTTTCTGTGTCTTTCTTAGTGTGTGTGTATGCATGAGTTTGTGTATGTATATGTCTTTGTGTGATTTTTATATATTTCTGTGTGTCTGTGTGTTTGAATAATATGTGTGTGTTTCCCTGTCTGTGTGTATGTGCATTGTGGTGTGTGTATGTCTGTTTTTTATGCTCTTTATGTTATATTTGAATTGTTTTATTCCTTGTTTTTATATCTATATCTTTATCTCCTGATCTTTCACCCTCCCTCTCTCCTATTAAGTTCATTACCTTTTTACTTCTCTTTTCTTTTATTATAACTTTATTTCTCTTTTTTTTATTTATAATTAATAAACTTCCTATATAGTCTGCATATCTCTCTCCTCTCCCTTTGGTCCTTATTGGATGTAGCTGTTGCTTCCAGATTTCCTTTACTATATTTAGAGATCTGGCTTAGTTCTCCCTTGCTGTTGCTGCTTTCTTCCCTGTGCTGCTAGGTGGAAATTATAAACTTTAAATAAATAGTTCATGTAACTTTCTTCAAATCAGATAGTAGTTCAGTACATAAAAAGCTCTTCAGAGGGAAAAGATGAACTTGTGATAATAATGAAATTAAACAGAAATCTGTAGTAAGAGGGCAGACCAAGAACATAGAACTATGAAAATTTAGTAATGTCTTTGTTAAATTTCTTCTTTTTCATTTTCTTAAAATTTATTTTTTTAATTTTTTATTAAAAATTTCCACCTCCTCCCAATTACCTCCCCTCCCCCCACTTCCCCTCCCCCTCCCTCTCCAGTCCTAAGAGCAGTCAGGGTTCCC
>LOEQ01004072.1:92824-116724 GCA_001685075.1 Bramus lutescens
TCCCCCTTTAAATGTAAAAGAATATTTATAAACAATATTTGGGAATATGGGCATTGGAGTGCCACTCTGTAGTGAATGGGGAGAGCAGGCCTGCTTTTCGTCCCATCTGGCATTCTGTTCTGTCTTCCCCGCCTACCTATGTTCTGACCTATCTGACCAAGCAGTTTTCTTTATTAATTAACCAATGAAAGCAACAGATAGATAGAAGACCTTCCTACATCAAAGAACACAGAAAAAGAGATCTTGATTGAGGGAGCCCTTATGGGACTAGCAAGAAAACTAGCACTAGAGAAATTCCCAAGAATCCACAGGATGACCCCACCTGAGACCTTAAGCAATAGTGGAGAGGGTGCCTGGACTAGCCTTGCCCTGTAGTCTTAAATGTCATCATAGAACCTACATCTAGCAACTGATGGAAACATATGCAGAGAAACCACAGCGGATCATTGGGCTGAGCTCCCAAAGTCGAGTAATGCTTTTGAGTAATCAGTAGGTTGTTTTAGAAAGACATTTTACAGTTACAGGAAAAACTCCAGGATATCAGGAATCCTTCTGGTCTCTGAGGACACCTGCACACATGCTCAAACAAATACGAAAGTTCATGCATACCCACATGCACGTGCACATACACACACACACACACACACACACACACACACACTCAGGGGTGGGGGCTAATAAAATAAATTTGAAACAAAGTCATATATTCCAAATAGCCTAATGATACACTTCACTGTCTTTGAAAAATAAGGACGAATTGTACTCAGCTTTGGCGGAAGAAAATAAAATGCTAAAAATCAGACCTGAAACAAATCAATGAGGAATGACACAGAACGTTAAGGAAGAAACTGTTTTATTCTTTAGGTGTGTGAAACAATAGTGGCATTAGCCAAACTGATCAAATCTAATAGACCTGTAAGCGGAGACTGTTCGTACATCTCCCAGCCACCTAGTCCCGAAATAATCACACAGAAACTTTATCAATTGCAATACTGTTTGGCCAATAGCTGAAGCATGTTTCTAGCTAGCTTTTACATATTAAATTAACCCATTTATATTATTTTATATTTTACCACAAGGCTTGTGGTTTACGGTAAGGTTCCCTTGCGCAGGTGTCAGGCAGCTGTATGGCTTCACTTCGACTTTGCCTACTCTCTCTCTACATCTCTCTTTGAATTTTCTGCCTGGCTTTTCTCTCTTTAGCCACTGGCAAAAAGCAACTTCTTCATTAACCAAAGACAATAAAACATATTCACAGTATAAAGAGCAGACTATCAGATCATTGACTAAAATCAGAAAGAAGAGGGAAAATGATTCTATTGATACAAGAGAATGGTTAGGAAATATGTGGAAAATACCTATATTTTCATAAACAAAAAATCATGGAAGAATTGAATAAATTTCTAGACACATAAAACCTACCAATCTCAAGCAAAGAGGACATAGAACATTTGAATAGATTATCAATAGGCAATGAGATCAGAACAATTATAGTATTTCCCAGCAAATACATTCTCAAAACCAAATATATTCATAGCTGGCTTATGCCAACCTTAAAGAGGAGTAAACAACTCTTCTGCTAATACTGCTGTATAACATAGAAAAGAAAGGGGCTATACCAACCCAGAAGTTGAATGCAAATCAACACCCCTTAAAATGACAAAAATAGTGAGCAAACTGACAACTGGGCCAGTGTCCTAACCGCATCGTGGAATCGACAAGGTGTGATGAATCATTTTCCATCCATCTCCTGATGCAAATAACCCACACCTATGGTTCAAACCCAATTTTCTTAAACGTCTCTTTCTTCTACTCAGACGTATTTTTTATTTTGCTCTTATTCACATAAACAAGAAGACAGGAAGTCATATCCATGTTTGGAATTAGCAGTAACATTTTGAGTGTTCACAATAAATCAAGGATCATTACTTTAAGCCATGTAAAGTCAAATTCAAGGAAAAGTCTAGATTAATAAGAACACACCTTGAAATAATTTATTTTCAAACCTGATGACTCAATTAAAATAACTTTTCTGTTATATGTCTGTCTGACAGCAGAGATGCGTTTTTATTCTACTGTCTGTCTGACTCAGTAAAAGTTTTACACATTCAAGTGTAGTGTCAGGTATGATGATGTCATTTTGCTCAGATTTATAAATTCTGGAAACATTATTTTTTAATTTTGAAAAATTACTTATTCTTTTTATCTATTTCACAATTTGTAAAAGGGATAAGAATAGAATCGACATATTTGTTTCACTAATATTGACTTAAATGAATAGCACAGTAAAATCTTTAGAGGGTTAACTGATTTTTTCTTAGTCATTGTAAAAGGTTAGAAACCATGTCATGAAAAGTATAATGCATAAAACATAAGGTGGAGTATGAATTGCTGCTCCATGAAAGAACACATGTAGATGCCTGTGCATGGCTCTTAGCTCTTGCAAAGGAGAGCATTCTGTGATGTGACTGGAGACTGCCATTAACATCCTGAGGAATATTTTGTTGTGAGAATAAGGTGCAAAATAAGCTAATCCTTCATGTCTCCAAAAAGGTGTCACCATAAATAAAACATGTAAGCAGCAATTGATGACGTTTATGCTTGTGAGATGGTAATGAAGAAAAACTAAGTCACATTGATTCGTTTAAAGAACTCACAATTTGAAGGCTTTCAGTGCTGTGAATGCTTCTGCTGTAATAGTGTGGTTATGACTGGTCTTGCCCATGTGACGTCATGTTTAGGAGTTCCTACTGGATTCCCACTGAGGTGTGCTGTAGTGGTAACAAAAATAAATTTCTGCTGTCTTAGTGAAGTATGAAATATTCTTGACTTCTGTCCTGGAGATCATCTTATCAATTACTATACTTTTGGATTTTGGACTTTAAAAATACTTTAAAATATGAACCTCTTGTCTCTGTCATGCTTCCAAGGAAATTTAAAATGACTTCCAGGACATATCTAAGAATTTAATTTTTGGTGTGAAATATTAACATTGCATTTATTCACATATATGGAGTACTTATATGTACTACACATAGATATGCAGTACATATGTAGTAAGCACACACATATGTACACACACACACATGCACAAACACCAACAATCCAGTGGAATTTAATGATAATATCTTGTGCAACTTAGAGTCAATTGATATCTATATTATATTTATTATAGATCAAAATTCTGTGTTGCTAATGTAATATAAGTTGACCTGTAAATCAGTGTCTCTAAAATATAACAAAACAATAAAAAGACATTGGTACTGAACATAAGCTATTAAAATACCTTGTTATTTTTTAAAGCATTGTAAAGGGGAATTATAATCCAAGGATTTGTTCTTTTAGGTATAGTGACTTCTAACCTGTGAAGAGTTTTAAAGTTCAAATTCTCATTTAAGGAAACCTCACAGAAATATTTATCATTTAAGAGGTAATCAGATCCTGCGTTTTAGTTTCTTCTAAGTTGTCTGTCACTGGGCATATATAGCAGCATTAGTGAGAACTGCTAACCGATGAGAGAGATGGGATTTTGGAGGTGCCAAGGACATGCGCGTGATGAAGTGGAGGAGGGCAGAGGTTCTCAGGCATGAGTTGCAAGTGAGCACCTGGACAGCAAGTGTTCTCGTGACAGAAGGGCCTGACATGAGCCTCTTCATCCTGTGTGTCTTTTCATCTTCAAGGCTAGGACTTCCATCTTCTGAGATATAGCATTAGGAGTAAAAGCTAACATCCAATGTCTGGATTGTTTGGAAATATTGTCAGCTATTCTGGTCCGTGTTATGTACATATCATGAGTCATCACTATCGTGTCATGTATCCTAATTGATTTATCAGGTTGCTCTTGTTGGGTTTATTGCCTGAGGAATTCCGATTAGTTGCACAGAAGAAATAACATCCATATGGTGGGTTGTTTTCTATAGACTCTCTTATTGTTTTTGTTATTAAATTTGTGACCATGTAAAGATTTCATTTTTAGTGTTTCATGTTTGGAGACTGTCAAGATACCCCAGGGGCATCCCAATTCAATAAGATGGAAACTGGGGGACTCTGGGCATTACACCAAGATTGGATCTGCACTGTGAGCCTGTTCAATATGCTAGGTACAGGGCACAGAAAACCCACAAACAGACATTTCAGACAAAACTCTCTACAGAGATAAAAATGGAGCCTTTAACATTCTTCTTTCATATGAGCTCTGAAAAGTGAAAACTGATATTCAAAGATTTTGCTTATTTGTTCTCCTTGTGACATTGCAAACACCCGTGGGTAGGTTGAACCTGAATTAGCTCACTAAATGCACATATAATATTTATCATTTCTATTGAAATAATTTTCATCTCCTGCAGCATTATGAAAAGAGCTTTCTTCTAAAATGGTCCATGCAGGATATTGTAAGAGATTCATATACAAGTAAAATTGAACTTAGCTTTTATAGATTGTATAAACTGGATCAACATATTTGTTAGAAACATGATTATTACAAAGAGAATATATCATAGAATCTCCACACACAAACCATGACTCACCTCAAAAATTGTCCAATTGCCTACACTTATCTGACCCATGCTCTTACTTGTATATTCTAAAAGCTGTCCACATGGAGAAATCTTTGATTTTTCACTCTATCTCATATCATTATGGTCTTCCAGGCTAACATTGTATCTGTGTCCTAAATGCACTTGTCATGGAAATAGTTTTGCATCTTAAAGATGACAGAGTTGCATCTTGGTATCCAAAAAATGGACATTACTTGATGATCCATGGTTAATGGCAGTGAGATTTTCCTGTTTCAAATCACAAGGTCACACACAGGAACCCTGCATTCAAGGGTTCCAGCATTCTTCACATGAACAGATTAGACTTTTTTCTATAGAACTATTAGCTGTAAATTAGCAGAGTTGATCCCCTATTAATTAGACCAAACAGAACAACCCATCATGAGCATGCATTAAATCGAGCAAAGGTTGTCCATACCTTTAGACAGGGTTATTTTATCAAATCCCACAGTCTTACTACCTGCATTCATGTTATACCACATGGGGTGGCATGCTTGTCTGGATGCAGGAGCTGTTGCATAGGCCATGGAAGGCTGCTGATTACTGTGTTGCTCCTTATGGCTTGTTCCCCATTTTTCCTATAGCATCAAGAACTGCTATTCCAGGGGTGACACCATCTACAAAGGGTTTGGCCCTCCCACATCAATCACTATTGAAGAAAAGGCTAACCTACAGCCCGACCTTATGGAGGCAGTTTTAACATTGAGGTCTCCTTCTCTCAGATGACTCTAGCTTGAATCAAGTTGACTTAAAACTAGCCAGCACGGGTGACAATGATTCAAATGACCATGCTGGATCGTTGCAGCCCAGTCTAATATCCTGAGATATGGGCCAGCTAGAAAAACTTGAATTTCTGTCTTCATGGTACAACAAAGTTAAAGACTCTTGATATTCGGAGTTTGGTTTTGTTTTGCAAACCCTATCCCTTTGCCACATTACTTCACAAATTTGTCTTTAATCATCTAAAACATGTAGCACCTTCACTTTATGTGCTAACAACACTGGCATCATGAGTACATCCTTTATTTTATATGTATGAGGCTATGTTTCTGTAAGAGCTATGGCCCTGAGGAAACTCCTCTCCATCCCTCTTTGCCATGCTTAGTGTTGAATAAGTCAAGGGAACAAGCCTTGGCTCAAATGAACTGAACTGTTTTGACCTAAATAGATGTCCTACCACTCTACTGTCAAATCACTTGTACTGGAAGACACATCTTGTCTACACAGCCAGGGTTTCCAGATGAATTTGTGGGTCAAAGTTGCATGAACCTTGTGAACCACAGTCCCCTTCTTCACAGTGTCTTCCAAAACTGTCACTGAAATAGAGCATTCCACTTCGGAAGAGTTGCATATAAAACCCATTTTAAGGGTTGATTTCTTTGACAACCATTGGCTTAGAGTACATCACCTCATCAATTCATGGTATAGGAACTGCTAGGCTTCATTAGATATGATAATGACCAGATTCACAAAGTATGACTTTAGTAAGAAGCTTATGAAACTCATGAATTGCTTCATACATTTTAAAATAATTTTAATGGTCAAACATACTCTCAATCCTGCCATCAGTAGCAAGTGTGTTGTTTCCAAAAGCAAAGTTATGCATAAAAGATGCTGAGACATTAAGTTTTTAAAAGATGAGGACTTAAAAAAGCTTCCATGGCTAGCATTTTGTGTAATTCTCCATCCAAAATACTAATTTGTTTCAAATTTAATATTTGTACCTAATTACCGAAATAGCATGTTTTCATGGTTGACTTCACTGCAGTTGGCAACGTGCTTGACTTCCAGTGTGTAATATATTGTTTGAAATATTATGTACTTAACTCACTGAACCAAGAAGTAAAATGTTTTAATTTTTGGAGGTTTTTTTCTTATATGCAGCCACAAACTTTATTAGCCACTGGCTGTATGTTCATCATGTTTCTGTTTCGTTACAGTGCAAAAAGAAACATCAACATTATAAGAATAACTTCTTTATATTTCTGAGAGTAGCTACCAATTGATCTAGACCATCCTGCTCCCCGAAAAAAAAAAAAACAATGTATTGCTGTGACTAGATTCTCCATCCAGACCAACATCCATCATTAACGCTTTTTCCTAAGACTTCTAATTCCTGCTATTGCACACATGATTTGATTACATTCTAGACACATCTTTAGCTTCCTTATTATTCTTCAAACTCTATTCTTTCTTTATTCTCTCTATTTATGGCTCTGCCTCTCTCTTCTGTTTATTATTATGAACCTGCTTAGTTGTAGCCTACTGGTAGAACATAATGGAATTTCCTGATATCTGAAACTTGGACATCTTCCAAGATGACCAGTATATATATTTAATCATTTTTCTTAAATAGAATGTTTCTGTGACTCTGCCAGGTTTTCTTTTATAACATAGAATGATTTGCCAAAAAAATTATTTTGATTCTTTGGGAAGATTCTCTTCCTTCTGTGTAAAGGTAGAAATTACATGTTTGTTAATAATTATGGTCATATCTTGATATTCCAAATAGACACATTTTAGTCAGTTTAAACATGTTACAGTAACTTTTATGGCTAAACGCTATGTTCTAATCAAATATGTGTGTCAAGATATCTTTCCTTCTGTATATCTAACCTTCCCAATTTATCATATGGAGTTTAGATTGCTCCCCTTCTGGGAAGAACTTTACTGCTTTGAGGGACGAAAACAAACTACATCCCTTTAGCTTGTTTCTTCTTTGGTTTCTTGGCTGTTGGCCTTGCTCTCAAGCCAGTAACATTTAGAGTTGTATATGCTAACTTTGATAAATTTTAATTATATTTGCTTTGTTGAGCTAGAAGAAATGACTTCTGAATGGATTCTTTAGAAAAAAAATGCATCTCTATGTATGTTCTGTTTCTAGTCCAAGGTTCTAGAATTTGGCAAGTAAATCAAGATGGTTGGAGGGGTTTTAGCAGATAGGAAGAAATGGTGAGTGTTGCTCTTTGGCTAGCCTTCATTATTTCTGTGTCAGGATCTAATGCCATGGCTCTTGTAGGCAGGGCTGCTTTTCTGAAGAGCACTTGGGAGGAATGATCGTTTTTGTTTGCGTGTTTTGTGTGGAATAGCATGTGATTCTTTTGTCAACAAAACAGCTCTCTGCCAGAATATGCATGTAGGATCTCACTGATAGCTCTGGGGAAAATTCACCCATCACAGGTAAGAAAATGCAACCAAGTGTTTACACTTCCTTGATGTAACAAACACCAGAAGGGATGGTTTAGAGGCACATAGTGGAAGACAAATAAAAATGCATCATTCTCAAGAATTTACTATTAGTCTTTTGGAAAAATGTTTATCTATCTACAATTTCATTCTGTTTTGGAGTCAGGGTCTAAGAATATAACAGTAGAGCTGGAGAGATGGATCAGACTTTAGTACTTGCTGCCGTTGGAAAACACCTAGATTCAATTTCTAGCTCCCACAAGGCTGCTCCATCCCCAATGCCAGTCCCAGTGGTTTTTATGCCCTCATCTGACCGCTGAAGGCACAGGCATTCATGCACTGTTGATGCAGGCAAAACACCCATAAAAATTAAACAACAACACACAAAGGTATAATGCTTAACCTCAGGGAAAGCTATTGCTCTGAGGATGTGGAGTCCCTTATTCCTATATGAAAGCAAGTCTATCATGACTAATAACAGTTACTTTATATGTAAATTAATCAGTAAATGACAGTACCGAGTAGACTAATGATCAGAATCATTCTCATGGCCATTTGTTCCAGGGATAAGAAAGTATCTTCACATTAAAATTTACCTACAAGCACTTTCAGAAGATTCCACGAATTTGAAAATAGCTGCGGTGCCCCTCAATGGGGGAATGGCTAACCGAACTATAGTACTTTTACACAGTGTAAGTGAAAGAGATGTAGAAAACTTCAATATTCACAATTATGATATATTGATTGGTTTCCGTTTCCTAATGCTGCCTATGTATACTTATTATATATCACAAAATTACTAAAATAATAAGATCAGAAAAATAGGTAAAAATTAAATATCTGTAATAATGACATTGAAAACCAAGAAAGTAAATAGGTAGCATCTAATCGGATCATGCGTAGATGCACACTCAAGCACACCTGTACACCCACACACAGACATATATGTCCGTAAGTACATGATATATACATATCTATGCATCAGATGTAAATCTTTTTAGGGGTTGAGTTTCTGACTATCTGTGCTCACACCTTCATTTCTTCTTCAAAATATACAAATAAGAGCACCCAGTAAACCTGGAATGAGAAACAACTCTGAGAATAAATAGGAATTAAAAAATTGAGCAGCATATAAGAGGAATTAACTTGTTTTCTTGGTTAATTGTGATTGGAGCGCAAACAGGAGAAAAAGAGGCCCCTAATTGCAAAAATTAATGTATAACAGAAATGAATATAAGATTTTTTTTACATTCTAAAACATCATAGCATATGTTCTAGATGAGAGTTTATCTTTAACTTGTTTTCTGTTCCTTAAGGAGAATTGCTGTGCTAACTTCTACTTTTATGCGATACACATCACGATATACTCTAAAGAGTGATTGATTTTTTCAATGCCCAGTTTTGTGCTTTAAACTCACGTAAAACCATTTCGATTTCCAGCTCCTGCCTGAGGAACTTGCCAAATCTGATCAGGTTTCAAACGGTAAAGAACTTCAAAGCAATGGAGTTTACAGATGATAAGACCAGGAAATGGTGTATCCTGTATTTAATGAAATGGTGATGGCACAAAGAAAAAGGTCAGCATCAGCAAGGTGTTCAGAAAAGAGAAAAAATTAATTTCTTCATCTTCTAATGAAATCCAGTTTCCTTTAAACTTGCCCATTAAAATGTTTGGCTGGCTCATATGAACAACATTATGTGAGTCCTAGATTTAATAAAAATCACTTCATTATTATAAGTTTAGGCATTCTTATTGTGACATTAATTTTTGTCAGGACACTGAATTCCATTTAAAGATAATGTTTTATAGCAACACACTGACCTCAGTTGTTCTAATAATTTTATGTAAAGACATAGAGAACTGGTGAATGAATATGGAATTATGTATGTACAAGTTTGTGCCTTTACATGTGTGTTGAGATTTACATATGAGTGTGCATGTATCTGAATGACTGTGCGTATATGTCTAAGTATACAGAGAGGAGAGTGAGTATACATATATGTGAGGAAGTTGTGCTTATTTATACTTTTATGGGTATAACTGTGTGAGTTTGTGTGTGTGTATGCATGTGTGCTCATGTGTGTCTTTGTGTGTGTACATGGGTGTGTTTATGTGTCCAGGTCCACCTGTATGTGTGTGACATTTGGAATACACATGTTTACTCACTATCCCTGTACAGCAAATTCATAGACTTCTCATTAAGAAATAGCAGTTTGGTTAGAATCAGGACTGTTTTCTCCTGTTGTTTTGTTTATATATCATCACACTACTTTACTTTATGTTGAAATGCACATAAGAACCATTTTGCATACCAAAACCATGTATTTGAGGACGAACCTGAGTAAGAAGACAAGACTGAGAAAAATAAATGCAGGCAAATGAGTCATACAAATGGCAATAAAGAGAGGACAGAGGAGCACAGTCTACTCTCACAGGGAATTCTCTCTAAGACCTACAACAGTTTCCATACTGGTCTAGATACAAATATTTATCAAAATATTCAGAAGAAATTGAAAAATGTCATTTTTGCCTCAAAATATTCCATTGCATTGAAAATATGCTCATTGAATAATATAATGTCAAATGCGTTTAAGGGCTACACCTATATCCAGTACAGTATTACTACAGTATCAGTCATAACTTTAATTGGGTAACTTCACAGAAGAAACACACAGGTTAAATGAGACAAAATGCTAACAGTTAGCTTTCACCAAGACACCTGGTATAGGTGATTATTTACTAAAAAATGAGCCCCTTCAGGAAGGTACCTTTGACCAAGGTTTGGTAGATTGAATAAGAATAGTTTTGGGTTGCGTAGTAGAGGATATAACAAGATAAACAACCAAGACAAAACTTGTGTTGGAAGGACCCTCTTCCATCAGAATGCTGAGAGCTTGTAAACAGCATATTTTCTATTCTAATCTCTGTTGTGTCTAGCACTGTGCCGATCCCTGAATGGTACAGATAGGCAAAGGCACTACTTTTCTCTTAGTGGATATGGAGGTGTTGTTCTGGGGTAGAGCAGAGACCCACACTAGGAACAGAATCAGCATGAAGCATCTCAGAAATCAAGAAATTGAAGGTCTCTTTAACAGCAGGGCCCAGTAGATAACCGCTAAAATGAAGGGTTTTTGAAAAGTCTGCGATTGTTACTCACATAAATTTTCTTCTTAAGTAGTAAATTGGGACCAAAATTTCTCCACAGTGTTTTCATCACAATTTAGCTGAAGCACAGCCTCGTGTTGCCATTTACAATTCCCTGCTTACATTTAATATTCATGCAATGTTGAATTAAATAAAAACCTGGAGCTCGGCTCTTGTTCATTTGTTGTGTATTTCATGGAAGCGGCATAGAGTTCAATAGAATATGAAAATATACACCATTATACTCATTATGAGCAAAGCTACCCACTGGTAGGCCACCCTGGGAAATAAACTTTCTTTTCAGGCAACATTTTTCTTATCTTTTACCGACACCTAGTTGTTTTATTTCCTATACTGAATGCAGCTGGTTTTGAAAAAATAATACCTATAAGCATATTCTTTTGTAAAGTCCATATTTCACCTCCTAAAAATGCATCGTAAATTTCTTCAAGTACTTCAAATGCTTTTTTAACCCAGTTTCTTTATCATTAGTTTTGAATCCCTTCTACCTATCATAAGACACATCATCATTACCTGGGCCTATAGTGTGTGTGTTTACCAACTTTGTGCTAATATCTGTTAGAATTCTCTTGTTCTTTTTATTCTCCTTACATTTTTTAAATTAATTAATTATTTTTTAAAAGCTACCTTTTATCATTTTACATGCCAATCCCAGTTCCTGCTTCCTCCCTTCCTCCTGCTTCCCCCACCTTCCCCCACACCCACTCCTCAGACAGGGTAAGTCTAGCACATTGCTTTGAGGCAGGACCAAGGCTCTCCCCACTATATCTAGGCTGAACAAGGTATCCCTCCAAAGATAATGTATTCCAAAATCCAGTACAAGTAGTAGAATGGGAGCCCACCAGCTGTGGCCTGACAACAAGTGAACCAGCATAGGACCAACCTAGGTCCTCTGAAAAGGTGGCGTGATCAACTTCTAATCCAGTGAGATTCCATTAGGGTCCTTTCTTCGGAGACTCATGTGCTTGTCACATTAAAAATGTGCTCAGTTGAGGGGAAACGATGGTATTGTATGTAAATTTTCAAAGACTTCTAAAATTATTCCTCCTATCAGGATCAAGGAATGCCTTGGGGCAAGTATCCTAACTCTTCACATACCATTTACTGTTCTTTCACTGCAAAATTCACTGTGTTCTTTACAGGTAAAAGTTAATCAATGTATTTATCTGCTCACTTAAATTGAGAAAGAATTGTCTGTAGAGATGCCTGGGCTGAACCTCACTGTCCAGATTGAGGCTGTCTTGAGTTCCCAGCACTCCTCCCATCTTCCCTCCCTGAGCACTGGGATTGTATGTGTGAGTTACTGACTCAGCTTTACCAAGTTACTTTTAAAAATAATACTGTGAAAGCTGGCGCTGGCATGATGGTGGCATACACCTTTAATCTCAGCACTCAGGAGGCTGGGCCAGGTGGATCTGAGAGTTTGAGGCCAGCCTGTTCTACAAAGTGAGTTCCAGGACAGTCAGGGCTGCACAGAGAAACCTTGTCTCAAACAAACAGACTAGCAATCAAACAAATAAACAAACAAAAAACTGTGTAGCACAATTAATAAAAACCCAGAGACAGATATTGGGGTTCAAACTAAAGATCAAAACAAACAACCAAACAAACAACTAACCGTTGGGCTCTTACCCCTACCACAGTCCGAAATGGTGGTCCTGCCTCCAGGAATCCTCAGAATGAGACAGATTGTGAGGTTTCTCCTCCCATCTTATTTTTCTCTCTAGTGCTGGGATTAAAGGCATGTACCACTACCTCCCAGGTTCTATTACAAACTAGTGTGGCTGCTGGCATTGAGGGTGTCCTTCTGTCTGTTTTGTGCCAATACCTGGCTGTTTTCAATACAGTAGCTCTGCAGTAGAGTTTGAAATCAGGGTTTGTGATGTCTCCAAAAGTTCTTGTATTGTACAGGATTATTTTGGCTATCCTGGATTTTCTTTTGCTTTTCCATATTGTGGCGCAGGACGCCTGTCTGTGCTGTATGTGCCGCCATACAGTTCGTGAGCTGGGCAAGGGGCTGGAGATTGAAACACACAAAGACTCACAGACAGAGAGACATTTGTCATCCTTGATGCCAGAATGCCCCAAAAATGCCCCCTTTATTGTGTCCAGGGGCAGCTTATATAGGGATATCCACGCCCTAGCCAAACGCACCAGAAACCATTCCTGTGCCTTCAGGAACTCCTGGGGGAGTTGTGCTCAGAGCAGCTGTAGGCACTCAGATCGGGGAAAGCAAGTTGTTTACAAGAAATTCAGGATCTGGGGGTTTCCAGCTCCCAAAACCATATGAAGTTGAGTATAATATTTGGAGGTCTCTGAAGAATTATGCTGGGATTTTGACAGGCATTGCATTGAATCTGTAGATTGCTTTTGGTAAGATTGCCATTTTTTACTATGTTAATTCTACCTACCCAAGAGCTTGGAAGATCTTTCTATTTTCTTGTAACTTCTTCAGTTTCTTTCTTAAAAGATTTAAAGTTCTTGTCATACTGATCTTCCACTTTTTTGGTTAGAATTACTCTAAGATATTTTATGTTATTTGTGGCTACTGTGAAGGGTAATGTTCTCTGATTTCTTTCTAAGCCCATTTATCATCTGTATAAAGAAGGTTAATCATTTTTTTTGAGTTAATCTTGTATCCTGTAACATTATTGAAGGTGTTTATGAGTTTCAGGAGTTCTTTGGTAGAATTGTTTTCATCACTTCTGTAAACTATTGTATCTTCAGCAAACCTGGATATCAAACCATGCACCTATGAACACCTGATTTTTGACAAAGAAGCAAAATGGAAAATAAAATGAAAAAAGCATATTCAACAAATTGTGCTGGCATAACTGATTATCAACATGTAGAAGAATGAAAGTAGATCCATATCTATCACCATGCACAAAACTCAAGTCCAAATGGATCAAAGACCTCAACATAAAACCAACCACACTGAACTTCATAGAAGAAAAAGTGAGAAGTACACTTAAATGCATTGGAACAGGAGACTACATCCTAAATATAACCCCAGTAGCATAGAAACTGAGACCAACAATTAATAAATGGGACCTGCTGAAACTGAAAAGCTTTTGTAAAGATAAAGACATTATCCAAAAGACAAAACGGCTTCCTACAGAATAGGAAAAGATCTTCACCAACCCCACATTGGACTGAAGGCTGATCTCCAAAATACTGAAAACCTCAAGAAATTGGTCATCAAAAGAACCGATAATCCAATAAAAATGGGGTGCAGGGCCTAACAGAGAATTGTCAACAGAGGAATCTAAAATGGCTGAAAGACACTTAAGGAAATGTTCAACATCCTTAGTTAGCAGAAAAATACAAATCAAAACAACTCTGAGATTACATCTTGTACCTGTAAGAATGGCCAAGAACAAAAACACTGAGGACAACTTATGCTGGAGAGGATGTGAGGTAAAGGGAGCAGTCCTACATTATTGGTGAGGGTGTAAACTGGTACATCCACCTTGGAAAACAGTATGAGTATTTCTCTGAAATTTAGAAAATAACCTACGTCAAGACCCAGCAATACCACTTTTGGGTATATACCCAAAGGATGTTCAATCATACCAAAAGGACATGTGCTCAACTACGTTCATAGCACATTATTAATAGCCAGAACCTGGAAACAACCTAAATGTTCCTTAACTGAAGAATGGATAAAGAAAATGTGGTACATTTAAACAATGGAGTACTGATGTAGGAGGGTCTTCTATCTATCTGTTGCTTTCATTGGTTAATTAATANTGTTTAAATGAATACAATTTGTGTGTTGTTATTTCAGGTGTAAAGTTAGCCATGCGGGAGCCGGGGAGGGGGGTGAAAAGCAGGCCCGCTGCTCCTTTTACAAAGTACTATACTATGGAAGAAAATAATGACATCTTGAAATTTGCAGATAAATGGATGGATCTAGAAAATATCATATTGAGTGAAGTAACCCAGACCCAGAAAGACAAATATGATACATACTCACTCATAAATGGCTTTTAGACATAAAGCAAAGAAAAAAACAGCCTACAATTCACAATCCCAGAGAATTTAGACAAGAGAAAGGACACTAAGAGACACATACATGGATCCAATCTACATGGGAAGTAGAAAAAGACAGGATCTTCTGAGTAAATTGGGAGGGAGTGTGGAGATCATAGAGAGGTATAAGTGAAGGGAGGATGAAGGGAGGGGAGTGAAGAAAATTAGATAACTCAATAAAAAATAAAATCAAACGATATAAAAAAGAGAGCAAAAGAAAAAGGTGTGTGTCACCATTGCGTTTTCTGTAAGGCTGACTACTAGGGGCTGCTTTCCTCTCTGAACTTCAGGCACACTTATTGATTAAAATACAAATGAAATCTCACTACAGACCTAAAATACATGTGGAATACATATCTAAGAGTAGCCTTATGTTTGGAATGGAAATTACAACTTATTATCTTCAAGTGAGGGAAAACATTGGCTTCTCCTTCTTTTGAAGAAAGGCCAAAGGCCACATGGCACTGTCTGTGAAGAACCACACCAAGCCAACATGTGACCTTGGTTGCCTCCTCTCATTAAAGGTATGGAATATCATCCTGCAATATTTAAAGATAAATTTATGTAACGAGCAATATTCTGTAAAAGCCTAGTCTTTATTCCCATTTCATCATAATACTAGAAACTTAATTCTCAATTGCTTGGTTAATGACATGTATCACTCTGTAAAAATTTCAACCTAGCATTTCGGATTTTGTGAGAGGTAGGTCTTCAGATGAAAATGTTTTAAATTCCCTAAATCAACTAGGCCATAATGTCTTATATTCTGAATTATATTTTGCAAGTAATAAATGTTTTGTCAATTATAATAATTTGAAAATAAGATAAAACTAAATCAAATACCTGCTTATTTAATGACTTATTTTCAAGTTCAACTGAATTATAGTATGATTAAAAAATTAGATGAGGCAGTATACATATAAGACTTCTAGGTACTGTTAAACTAACTTTTCTTAAACACATTTTCATTATTCAAGTCATCAACTCTTACTAGTATCTTAGTCCTTATCAAAATGATAGGATATACTTACCAATAGCAATCAGCTGTGGCTTGCCAGTTCTTCAAATAGAATGCTCTTAAAGTTGATGTGCATTCAAACACAACATTTTCTGCTAGAAAACATATGGTGGTCATAAATTTAATATGAAAAGTCTGTTTGTTGATATTCAGTAGTATTTCGAAATACAGAATTATTGTTACCTTCCAAATTCATATGCAACTTAATATCAGGAAGAAATGAATCCCATGTTATATTTCTTTTCATTGAATCATAGGCATTCTCTTACTGTTTAATAAGGCACAAATTGTTCAATACCTGAAAATTAGTTTCTCATTAAATACACACTTTTTTTGTGCACCTCATTAACCAAGCAATCGGAAGTTAAGCTTCTGTCCATTATGATGAAGTGGAGACTTTTTAGGAAAGATGTCCCTTGTTCTACCCAGTTACCTTCAAACACTTTGTAGCTGGGCTGAATGGCCTTGGATAAAATGGCTGCTCCTAAACCCAGATCATATGCCAGCTAAGCAAGATGCTAAGACAAAAAAAATCAGTGACCGTATTCAGAACAAAAGCAAACACTTCTGCCATTGACTGCAGGTGAAAGTTAGCCTAGGTCAGGGACACAAAGAGATGGTGGATCGACTAGGCGCGATTTTCAAAGTCACATTACAAAGGAAGACAAGGGAAGTCTTCTTTCCGTATTTCTTAATACACATCTTTTAGTTATATTTATTTCTAAAATGTAGTAATCTAATGATTATTTTAAAATTTTATATAATGTACTTTGCTCACATTAAACCCCCAATGCTCTAACTTCTCTGGCACTTAATCAATTAAGGAAAGGAAAGAAAGAGAACAATACTAGCTCTTGGCAACCATCAACCAGAAAATTATAAGATAATTGAAATCTTAGAATTAACAAAAGACTTAGTACTTCATATATTTTTACCTGATTTATGAACTACAAATCAGTTAAAATGTGGAAATCCATACCTGGACTCTGTAACTCAATGTGTTTGGAATTCAGTATGGTTTTGAGTTGCATAGCTGTCTCTCTTCTCACTGTTGTAGAGTTTTGTATCACATGACCATGTCAGCTGTTGTCAGAGCTTTGGGTGCTTTCCAGTGTTCCGCTGTGAACATTTGATATATACCAGCTGGAATTTCTTTCCTACTTGACCAAATAATTATAAATTTTACCTGAGAAGGTAAAGCCAGATGAGAAATACAAATAACCTCACTGAAGGGTTGGTGGCCGCATGATGACAAAATGTGAAATATGTCATCTTAGTAGGTTTTCTGTTGCTGTGGTATAATCCCGTGCCCAAGAATATTCGGAAGGAATGAGTTTATTTCCCCTTACAGTTTATTATTAAATCCCTGAGGGAAGACATCCCAGGAATTCAGGGAAGCCACTTGGAGGCAGAAATAAGAGTAGAGGCGTTGGAGGAGTATTGCCTCCCATGCTGACTTGCTCAGGTTACAAGCCTTCTTACACACCCCAGGACCATCAACCCAAGGGTGTCACTACCCAGGATGGTCTGCATGTCTCCACATTCATCCCTAATTTAGAAAATGTCCTTGCCTATAGGCAAATTTTATGGAGGCATAGTTTCAAGGGAGAGTCTCTCTTACTAAATAACTCTGGCTTATATCAGGTTGGCATGTAACTATCCATCACACAGATATATTATGTATTATACACATGCACACGTATAATATATATGTGTGTGATGATTAGTTATATATTGTATATATGTAATATATAATATGTGTGCATGTATATATACTATATATATGTTTATTAGTTATGTCAGCAAGAAGAAATATAGATAGATGATATCACAGATGATTGACTACATAATGGATTTATTAGTTCCATATAGTGAGTCATAATATATTCTATAAATGATATATGATTTAAGATGAACAGATTGATACTGGAGAATAAAGCAGAAAAGATGAAAAAACGGCCTGTCATCTTGATGGCATTGGATCTGGGAGGAAAGTGGTATCACTGTGCTGTCTCTGCACCTGGGGATCTTGTTTGTTGACTCCTTGAATACATAACGGTAGTGTCTTTATTGTTACCATACAGCAGCAAAATGGTAATCGATGCAACTGGAACAAAAATGAGACCATGAAATCCAGAAGTATGGCAAACCAATGGTCTCAAAAGAAAAAGAAAAAAGATCACTGGTTTCATAGGGAATTAAACAAGTGCATCCCTTCCTGGTCTACAGTCCCGTGCAGTCCCCTCAAAATGTCAGAGAATTGTATTAGAAAACCAATCATTCAAAGAGAGATTCTTTGTCAAAGTCTAGGAAGGCACTGTATGTATTGGAATACAGAGGACTGAGTAAATACAGAGGTACACATCAGTATGATGAGTGGGACTTCAGTAGAAGCATTATATATATATTATATATATTATATAATATATATAGCTTATGCAATGAGGAATCTTTTCTGTATCCAAGAAGGTTGAACTGATAATGAGGTAAGAGATAAGTTAACCATTATGGCTTTGCTGAGAAATCCAGGATGGATAGGCACCCTGGAAATAGAGACGATATCAGTTCTTTACGGGCTGCTGATCATGAGAAAACTTCCATAGTCCTGGGATATATCTGACAGGGAAAGACATGCTAAGGTTATTTTGAGGTGACTTCCTTCTGAGGGGAATTTTTTTCTAAATCTCTGACTTCAATATCTTTACCAGGTGAGAAGGGAATGCATAGCGGTGATTAAAGGAAGTCATGTGATGGATCTGATGGACTCTGTAAGAATTCTGTTGACTAGAGACTCATTCTCCCTCAAATGGCACTCATTTCTGAGTTATTCAAGAGAAGTCAGCCAATCGTAGACATAGGTGAACTGTCGTTCACAGAGGAAACATCCCAAGTGACCAGTACAGAAAGGGAAGGATTCTTAGAGGTTCTCATAAGTGAGCCATTCATTGGTGGATAGGGGTTTAAGGACAGCCAGAGATGGGTATCACATGAGGTCATTGTGTTTCCTGCTTGGCTCCCCTTAGTTCTAATTGGAGACAGGCTTGGCAAGGAGCCCAGTATTTAGCCTAATTTACAGCCTAGATCCAGACAAAAAGCCTCTGTGAATCTCAGACAAGCATTTATTTTTACCAGAACCTTGCATACACCTGCCTACTTATTTTGAAGGTAGTGAGGGCAGAATGTGGTTGTCATGCTCCTTGCCCATATAGAATCACATTGGAATGGACCCACTCAAAGCTACTACTGCTGTAGAGTTTGGATAGGGACTCCTCCAAACCACAAGGGTGTTGTTTTCAGGGATGGAGGGAATGTTAGAGGTAGCAATGCCTCTTCTTGGAAACCTAACATCTCTGCTCCTGGTTCCCGCGGTTGAGGTTGCCTAATTCTATTTCTGTATTTTTTTTATCACTTCCTGTTATTCTACACCCATGTTAGTTCATGTGGTATTTTCTCAATTGTTTGCAATGGGCAAAAATGCCACAGGAGGAAAGTAGTATTCTTCTCAAGACTGATGGAAAGACAAATCCTTGTACTAGATGTGAATGGGACAATCCTCCCTTCTCTCTTAGTTCATTATATACAATTTGAAATCCTCTTGCTTATTTTAAAGAGCTAATTTGAGGATCAGGATCAGTGTTTGTAACACAAAAAGACTGGTGTCCTAAAAACTAAAATGCTAATAATATGGATGGGGGAAAACTGATGAGATTTGACGGCACCTCCTACAGATTATGAGAGGAAGCAGTCCTGGACATATATATATATTTCAGCTGGGGCTGCAGAGCGAGCCACAGAGTGCTTGTCTAGCAAGCAGGAAGTCTCAAGTTTAATCTCTAGCACCTTGTAAAACTGGTCCTGATGGTGGACCATGCCTGCAATCCCAGCATTTGGGAAGTGGTCTTCCCTTGCTACAGGTGAGTTTGAATCCTTCCTCATCCTAGAAATTCTGTCTCAGATAACAAAACAAATAAAAACCAAACAACAAAAAGTCCTTGTGTTTCCATACAAGTGCTTCTGTAGCAGGTCATGTTAAAACTACTTTAGTTCCTTATTTATTAGTGTGTGTGTGTGTGTGTGTGTGTGTGTGTGAGAGAGAGAGAGAGAGAGAGAGAACTGTAATAACTGTGGAATTGATAGCCTCAGCTTTTAAATCGCATTTGTTACATGTGTATGTGTCTATGTGTGAACAAATACACATAAATACTGTCATGCCCACTTTTGTTGTTAGTGTATATGTAATTTCCAGGCTGATCACTTTGCCTTAGACAACCAATAAGGAAGTTCATCCCAGGAACAGGCTACCTCCCATTCTCCCATCATTAGTTACCTGTATCAACCTGAGAATAAGCAGAGCATGATCAGGTTCCCTGGAGGAAAGTTGGGAGGGGAAAAAGGGAGTAATGTGATCCAATTTTAACTCATTTGAAAATATATTTTAACAATCTTGTTGTTAGATTAATAAAGAAAATCTCATTCCCAAACATAAATACCCTTAAAACTTAACTATATTGCAGATTTTGATTAAAACATGAAAAAAATCACTTGATCTATTAAATTTGAAAGAAAAGTGAAATAAGTACTCAAGATAATAAGTAGAATGTTTTCTTTTCTTTTATATAAAGTAATTATCTTATAATTAATTTTCTAAATGCTCAATTATTTTTCCTGTTACCTAGCAATTCTTTATAAGATTTCACAATTATGTTTTCAAGGTTATGAAGAAAATCTCTCTCCATCACTTGTATTTTTAATTTGTTTTTAAAATACATGAATGTGAGGAGATTTTAGTATTATGTCTATTTCAAGTAGAGAACTTGGCAAAAAGTGACTAAGTTTTATTTTTAAAATTATTCTTTCAGAAGTCGTGTGTGTGTGTGTGTGTGCGGTTTGCATAACACTTTCCTCCTGCTCATTCCCCAATAGCCACTACTATCCCCTACACTAGTTCACACACAGCCTGATGAATTTCATACTGATCATAACTGTCTTCCCACACAAACGGCAGACAGTTGATAATCAGCTAATGAAAACACACACAGCAACGTTTGACAGTTTCTATTCATGAAGCAAAAATAATTAAGTGAAGCCAAAATTAATTTTTTGCTATGTAATACAATCTTTCATTTGACATCCATGTAATGTGTCCATTGTGCACAAACTGCTTAGGAACAAATCAGCAGGAAGGCAGGTGAAACATGCACTCAAATGAAGTGAGGGTGGGCTTGGGTAAGAGTGTTTGCTCAGCAAGCACTATTACCTGAGTTTACATATCCTGCCTTCATATAAAACCAGACATGGCTGCTTGTGCTTGTAACCCCAGAATTTGGGAGTAGACAGGAAGATCCTATAAGCTTGTTGACTAACCATGCTCACAGAATAGAAAAACTGCTCTAGCGAGAGACTCCATCATGGGAATATGAAGGAGAGTAATAAAGACATCAGAACCCATGCTTTGCTTTGGGATATAGGGGGGAGGGCATTGCTTGTACCTCTCTACCTCTATGTGCATGGATAACACATTTGCTCTCTCTTCTCCCTCCCTCCCTCCCTCCCTCCCTCATGAATGTTAATGAAATAAATCACTTACTAAAATTCATGAAGTATACTGAAATGTTATTTATCTTTCATTTTGATAATACATACAGCTACTCAAATCTATACATGTGGAAAGTGACAATCTTCTGCCTACCACACAGAGGTAAAGACTTCAGACCTGTGCAAATACTAACTTATCATTCAATAGAGAAGAGCTAACACCTTTGCAAAAATAAAATAAAATGAAATGAAAGAAGTCTGCAACTGGGTCTCAGCCCTTCTTCAAGTTTCAAAGCCAACAAATTAAAATCTTGAAATTCTTAATATTGTTTTCTGCATTATCCTGTTTATCCACTCACAGCTAATGGACCTCTCAGATCACAGATTTGAGGCCTTTGGGGCCAATTAGCTCTAATACTTTTTTTCTGTTCTTTTATTCCTACGTCCTAGAGAGGAATCAATGATGAATGTATTGCTTACTCAGAGACATAAGGAAGAAAACAATGTACATCAATTTGCTGAACTCCCAGAGTCTTGTGAAAGAAAGGGAAGAGGTATTATACAAGCCAGGGGAGTCATGATGGGACAACCCACAGAGACAGCAGGCCTGAGTTCACAAGATCTCATGGACACTGGTCCAAACATTAGGGAGCCTGCATGGCTCCTGACCTAGGCCCTCTACATGTGTATGACAATCCAGTAGCTTGGTATCTGAGTAAGGCTTCTAACAGTGAGAGCAGGGCCTATCCCTGGCACTTAGCTGACTTTTGGTAACCAGTTCCCCATGCTGGATTACCTCGGCCCCCTCAATGTAAGAGCAGAAGCTCAGTCCTAATCTTGATGTGCCATTGTTTGTGCAAGGCCATCAAAGGGCTACTCCTTTCTGAGTTGAGATGGAGGAGGAGGAGATAGGAAGGGGGGTAGATGGGAAAGGAGAGGGGATGGAGGGAGGGGAATAAGAGGAAACTGGTTAGTGTGTAGAATGAATGAAAACACTGTTATTCAAATTTTAAATCATTTTTAAAAAATAACAAAAAATGAATGTCTGTGATAGTGTAATCCCTAAAAGACAAATGGAAGCACTATAAAATGATGGTCCATGGTTGAATTTAGGAGTGAAAGGCCTCGGAGGTCATAAGTCAGTACTTATTTCCATTGTGTATAAACAGTCAGAATACCGAGTTTACACCCTGAATGGTCAATCAAAGAGCTCACAACCTCAAATCTTCAGAATAGACAAACAAACAAAGAAATACAGACAGCAAATGTGGAACCAGAATGCATTGGACGACCTGAGCCTCATGCGCAGAGGATGTGAGTTTACATCCCCTTGAGCCACAGAAAATACTCGGCATGTTGCCGTGTTTCTGCAAGCCAAGCTCTAGGGAATGAGAGGGGAGACACCAGGGTCTCTCCCCACCATGTCTTCTGTGAAGTCAAGTTCAGTGAAAACATTTGTGTTTCTGTGTGGCAGGTGTGGAACTCATCTTTAACTTGGGCCATATTCTCCAGAGGACAAGGAACTGCATTTCCCTGAAAAAGTTTTTATAATGCCTAACTTTCTTAGGCTTTCTGAAATGCAATAGGAAAACAATCAGACATTATAACTCCACTCTCGTGGTCCTATAGCTATTTTGTTGAAGAGGGTAATTCTCATACAACACGAAGGGACTTCTGTTTCAATTATTTCCCACATCAGTCTTGACTCTTGGCTCCGGACCACGAATGGTCTGAGCAGCTTCCACTCCACCACGGCATATCTTCTGCCTCATGTCTTGGCTTAATCTTTGCCACCTATAACTCATCAACAATAGACTCTCCTGTTGGATGGAGATGGTGCACGCCTATTTATGTGAGCTAGAGGAAGCGACACAGCTGATGGATTAATAGATTTTGGAAACTCAAGAGAGTGGCCCTCTGAGCAGACATTCACAATGGAAAGGTGAGCTCTAGGTAGATGACCAGAACGTGGGTCTGAGGGCTGGGGCTGGCTGATGTGAGCCTCTATGAATGTGGAGAAAACTAGTGTTACTCTTGTGAACTATAATAAATGAGAATATTAGGCAGAATATCATGAACAATACCAGAAAGCAGAGAAGCAGGACCCTTTTACATTCATGCCTGACCTGTGCCTCTAATTCTGGACAGACTGATTCTGAGCACATGTGGTCTTTGGGGTTTTAGCAGTGTAGGAAAATGTGGTATGTACACCAGGAAGGTTGTACCTTTGTACCCTGACAGCACCCCACTAGCCCTGACAAGAAGCAAAGTTCTCTGTAACTCCATGTATTCCATGAGATAAATTGTGGAATTTTTCCATACTCAGAAAAATATTTAAAAAAAATACTTTTGTGGGTGAGTGCGCCCCTCGCGGTCCTGACTTCCTTGCTCATGATCTCCTTCC
>LOEQ01004073.1:2027-15505 GCA_001685075.1 Bramus lutescens
GAGAGTCCATTATTAACAAGGTCCTGAATAAACTGCTTTCAAGAAGAGCTCCAGTGTTGCGCCATTCCTTGCTGGTCGAGGGGGGGGCACGACACAAGGCTGAACTAGCCTTTCTTCTTCATTCACAGGAATGGCTCTCTACTTTACCCTCCTGACCTCCATCCAGTGTTTGGTGGCCCTCCCCAGGGTAGATGGCCTCATCCAGGCAGTTGAAGGACTAAGAGTGAAAGGATGGTTCACACCCCCCACCCCTACAAGGTGAGAGAAGCTTCCTCCTGTTTGGTGGCCTTGGAACAGGCTCATTGTTCTCCTAGCTCACAGAGCCACACCACCAGCTTTCCAGGGCCCCTGAACTCCGGCATGGGGCGGGGGCTGTAGATGTTGGCAAATGCCAGCTTCTGGATTTACACGGGCCAGATTTCAATCATGATGGCTCCACAGACGATTTTTTTTTTCAACTTTAGTATAACATGTACCCACTGGGTTCTTCACTCTCACTCCAGTGTGTCAGAGGCTCCACGAGGTTTCCACACTGCATCACACAGTAGCTTTGTGTGGGGTATTCTGTCCAGCTGTAGACCAATGTAAGCAATCATGAATGTGACTGGCAAGGCTGAACTGGGATGGTCGGCAGGCTAGGGGTAGTCGGTGTGTTGGTAGCATACATATTTTCTCTGATTCTGACTATCTTAAAATATTTATATTATTTAACCATTTCATATGTGTAAATAACGTGCTTTGGCCATTTCCTCCCCATTACCTTCTCTCATCCCTCCTACTCCTGTTGAGCCCCCCCCCTTTCTTCCCAACAAGCCTGCCCCCAATTTTCCTACTTTCTGGCTAACTTTCTGCCTGTGACCCCTGAGTTGGATCAGTGTTGCCTGCATGCTTAGGGTGGGGGTAATTTACTGGAGTACTTCCCATGACTGCACCGATGAGGAAAATGTCCTCCCTTCTCCAGCAATGTTAACCAAGAGCTGACCTGTACAGTCAGCTCCACCTTAATCTAAATTTTTTCCAAACATAAATCATTAATAGTCTCTTCTTTTGCCGTTAATTTGGTATATGCAAAGTTAATGAGCACAGTCCGTATTCTGGGGTTTCTGGTCGATCCAGCAGAGGTAGGTCTACTCTGGGACTCAGTGCTGTACAATTAAACTCCTAGCTCATGGACACCTGTAACTACATGGTGACACCGTTTTACTGAGATCTTAACTACATGCCCTTCAACCTCCCATCTGGAGTTCTCTGGCAGGAAGCTGGCAGAAAAGAGACTGCAAAATGCCCTGAGCCTGCCCAAGCTTGGCAGACTACACCCCATCCATACCCACCCAGACAAAAGGCCAGCATCATTGCTCTCTTTTGGGCCTAGGCAACAATGGTTTTGTCTATTTCATGGAAACCACTAGAGTGGACTGCTCTCTCCCAATACATGTACCCTTCAGACTAAGCTAATAGGGTCTTCTCAAATAGGACATTGGGAGCTGGGTCTAGGAAACACCCTATTATAATCACTGTAGTATCTTATGTAACAAGCAAAGCAAGGCCTTTCTGTAGAAACCACTGCAAAATCTAACCGCCACTAGCAATGTCAGTGAATAGTATTCACACAGTGCTGGACACAGGGAATGTGCCCAACTGTTTTGAAAGCATTTTATAATATTAAAGTTCGACATGTGTTTTCTACAGTAAGGTATATATATATTCCCAGCTATTCCCAGTACCTATGCAGAAATGGAAGCTTAGCTTGCCCAAGACACCACACAGCTCACATGAAACAGAGCCTAGATAGATAGATAGATAGATAGATAGATAGATAGATAGATAGATCTATCAATTTATTTTTTCAAGACAGGGTTTCTCTGTGTAGCCCGGGCTGTCCTGGAAATCACTCTGTAGACCTGTCTGGCCTCAAACTCAGGGATCTGCCTGCCTCTGCCTCCCCTGAGTGCTGGAATTAAAGGTGTGTACCACCACCATCCATTAAACTTTTATATAAAAACTGTTATATATTTTGATCATACTCTTTCCCTTTCGCAACTCCTCCCACTTCACTACCCACCTAACTTCACATTCTTTTTCTTTCTAAAACAAAAATAAAAACAAGAAACCAAAAAAACAACAAAAAATCCTAAAAGATCAAAATAGACCCCCACCCAAACAGTAAGACAAAAAAATACCAAATCAAAAGTGCACAAAAAAACATGGAGTTCACTTTGTGCCAGCCAGCTGCTCTTGGGCACAGGGCTTGCCCTGGAGTGCGGCTGATATACCCAATGACACTCTTTTGGAGAAAATGAGCTTCCCCTTTCCCAGCAGATACCAACTGCAAATAGTTTCTTGGTCAGGGGAAGGACTCTGCCCACCTCTCCTTCTCAGTGCTGAGACTGCCTGCTTTGAACCTATGCAGGCCTTGTACATGCTGTCAGCTCTGAGTTCATATGTGCATCAGTCCCGTCGTGTCTGAAGATGCTGTTCCGCCAGGCGCTTTCTCCAGTGAGGTGCTGAGGGCAGAGAGCAGACACACAGCCCAACCAGAGCAGCTGACCATACCTGGATTCCATGCTGTCTGGTCTGAAGCTTTTCCCTGCTTCCTGCACTGTGGAGTTTACTGTATGTATGCTTCTTCAGTGCCTAGGACAGCTCCTCCAGAATTTGAGAGTCCCGTGGCAGCAGGTGTAACGGGGATGCTGGGGGACAGGGGTGCCCTAGGGGGAATATCAGCCCACAGGTTGGGTGACTGTCAACAGAGTCCTCTAGACACTACAGGAGCTGGGAAACAAAGCAGCTGTTCAGCCCCAACAGACACCTGCGTTCCACGCGCATGAGCTCAAGCACAGGAGGACCCTGTATACTTTCTGTGGCATCTGCTAGTGACGCTTTCAGAGATCTGAACTACACAGAGTGACAATTATGCTGTGGTCAAACTGGCTTTTCCTTCTCTGACTCAGACTGTGCTTTGGAACATTAGCCTATCAGAAGAGTGAGAATCCAGGAATGGCTAGTCTTATTCAAGAATAGAAAAGATTTTAGGTAAAACAAAATTCCAAAAGCACTGGTAACATTCGTGTTTTTCTGGGCACAGCATGCCAGTCTTTGTGGAGCTGTGAGAAGGGCCAGCAAGCTGTAGCTAGATGGCACTGGGGACCCTGTTGGCCACAGGTGGGAAGCCCTGGCCAGGAGGCCCTTCTTCCCCCCTCATCTCACCGGACTCATACTGAGAAGCATTTGCTCTGCCTTTCAGCAATGAAATGGTGTGAACCAGAGCAGCAAAGCCCAGCTTGTCCGGTCACACACAGCCATGGGATGGCACATGACAGGTATTCAAATTCTTGGATGCTGTGGGCCTGTGATTGGTGAGACATGGCACCGCGGCCTTCATCTGCACTCGGAGAACAGACTGCCGAGTCTGAGAAGCATGATGCCCAGAGTAAGCACTACCATCTGTGAGGGCTACAGTGAAAAAATGGATTAGTAGGGAAACTTTATGATCAAGGAATTTTATCTCCATAGCTGAAGTTGAAAATAACACTCACAATAATTTATGGAAAACATTTATTTTGAAGATTAGTATAGTATGTAAGTATTCTAGTCTAACTAGAAGTTATGATTTATAATTTAGCATAATAGTAAGAGCAAATTCTACATTGGAATTTTGTGCAAAATATTTTATGATTAGTCTATGACAATTGCCACATAAGCAAATACTTGCTAAATAGGACAATGGTTTGTTTTTGTTTTGATACCTCATACTTTTGTAGAGACGACACCCTTCAGTGATGGAACAGGTTATTCAGCAATGATGGCTATACAGTCAATAAAGCAAGTTACATTCTCATCGAGTGGGATCAAGTCTTAATCTGGATCCCAGGAAGGCAGTGGGAGCTCTGTAGCTTGGGGTTGGGGCACAGTCAGGCCCTGGCAGCAGAGAGCTGAGCTCCACACTGATCTCTCTTGCCACTGCCCTGCTTGGCCACATCGGGATCTGAATGAGAACAATGCCCCACGTGCTTGGGAGCTCTTCTTATCCCATCCCTTCAGTGTGTCCCACCAGCTCACAGCATTCTCCAACAGTCTCTGCCCTATGCATTCTGAAGCCTCGGATCCTAACATCCCCTCTTCAGGACAGGAGCTGGACCACATTTTAAGATCTGTAGGCTAAATTCATTCAGAAAGGGATCCCTCTAAAATTTAAAAAGTGAAGTTTCCTTGCATTGTGCTATGAAAACAAGAAAAGATCTATGTGACATTCAACTTTAGGATATCGAAGGGTCTTTAGGAGAATGGCGAGGGGGGTCCTCACTATGTAGCCTAGGCTGGTCCCAAACTCCTGGGCTCAGAGATCTTCTAACTTTGGCCTCTGGAACAGCTGTGACTACAAGATGTTCTCAGTGGCATTCACAAAGAAAGTACTGCTTCCTGACAAGAGGCTCGGTGTAGCTGATATCATAAAGGCACTGTGGACAGTCACGACAGACTGTCACAAACACACACTTCAGATGATGTGCAGCAAACAAGAAAGCATGTTTAAATGGAGAGCCAGTTCCTGAAGGTCAGAGTCTCGGCACAGTGGATGAGGTGGACATGCCCACTTCCCCAGTTTAGGACCTCAACCCCTAATACGAGCTAGGAAGACCTAACCTCGATTCTCCAGACAGCTGGCAAGCCTGGGCCAAGGTGACCTGGAGAGCTTTGCTGACGCCTGAGAGCAGAAGACGCAGGAGTAGGAGTGGGAAGTGCTATGAACTGGAGCAAAGAAGTGACAAGACGGCTACCATTCTCCCTGACACCACCCACAGAGCTGGGATGTCATGTGACACGTTCTCGCCCGGGCACAGTCTACTTCCTCCCAGTACCTTCACTGCTGACAAATGCTGGAATTTGGCTCAAACAGTGAGTTTCGTTAGCGGTAAGTGACAACAGCTTAGGTTTGATTGCAGTACATCTGTGATTTCCTGGTTTGGGTACAATTTTAAAGGTACTGGTTTGTCAAGCATTTAGCAGAGGAACGATTCAGTAGAGGTTACGAGGAAGTCATTACAGATATTCCTGGAGAGAAGAGAAAAGGGTTCATGTTACTCTGCTATGAGAAAAGCCTTAGAACATAAGTTTGGGGGGACTGAGACTCTCACAAACTCTTTCTTAAGAGACTCAAAATTCAAAATAGAAAAGAAAGCTACGTGTCCCTAAGAAGCCACAGTGCGGTTTAACAGAAAATACAGGATCATGCCTTTCCTCCTTAATAGCAATAAGATGAGGGGGCAGAATGTATACTGTCCAAAACCAAGAGCTAAAAGCAGAGCCATGTACCCAAAGCCATGAAGCAGGAGACCCAAGGGTTGGCATGAAATCTAGAGACTGGCAAGCTTATTCCTAAAGTCCAGTGATCCAGCTGATCCAGCCTAAGCTGAGGAGAGCCACAGCAACCTCCAGATGAAGACAGCGCTTTGACCTGTGATTTTAACCGACTTGATAATTCTCTACCTTCTAAAACTTTGACCAGGGGACAGAGATGGTTAAGAGCATTTGCTGCTCTTACTGAAGACTAGGGTTCAGTTCCCAGCACCCACAATGACATTTAACTCCAGTTCCAGGGGATCTGACACCCTCTTTTGGTCTCTGTGGGTACCAGGAACACATGCAGGAAAGCACTCATACATATAAAACAAAAATACATAAATCTAAAAGACCCAGGCCAGCCTAACACTTCCTGTTGCTTACAGGTTTTGATGGAACTTTCCTTTGTGGACTTTATTCTAAATTCACTAGAATTCCAATAAATTAGCAAAACGACATGTAACATGACAATGTAAGTAAACCACAAAGTGCAAAAAACGCCACTTAATGCAAATGTCTGTAATTATAACAGACTCCTCAGTGTGCAGGAGGACAAAGGTCTGTAATTATAACAGACTCCTCGATGTGCAGGTGGACAAAGGTCTGTAATTATAACAGACTCCTCAGTGTGCAGGAGGACAAAGGTCTGTAATTATAACAGACTCCTCGATGTGCAGATGGAGACAAGCAATGGTCTGTCTCAAAAGACCGGACACATCAAGTGCTGAGAAAGCATGGGACATGTGACATTGACCCCAGCCTGCCCATCACGTGGCATGTCACGATCACTATGTGTCTTTCAAAAGAAGCTCATTTTGCTTGGTGGTACAGCTCAGGTGTCAAGCTTACTGAGCATGTACAAAAATGTCCTAAAGAAAAAAACAGCCTTCAAAAATGTTTTCAGGGACCCAAATGAGCAACACAATCTACATTCTGAATCACTGTTTGAATTAAAATGAGATTTGATACAAAGAGGATAAAAGGTCAGGAAAGAGAACAAGGAGGCAGCAAGGTGCCAAAGCCAGATCTTCACCTGAGCCCACACTGCTAAAGAAGCCATGAACGTACTGCCAATAGCAATGAGACGGGAGAAGTTGAAAGCGGCCTGGGAAATCGCAAACTCCTCGCACTCTGGAGAGGAGATTCAAGTAAAAACACAAGGAGAGGCTTTGCCAAAATCTCAATTCAATAACCAAGCCAAGGATCAAGCCCACGTGCTCTCGTTCCCACCAAAGACCTGGCTAAGGAAGACCTGTCTGCCAAACCCTTGTGTGGTGAGTGTGGTGCCACCTAGGTGCGCTTTCTTGGGGACAAGGCAAGCCTGGTCCTCATGTCGCCCAGAGGTTGCAAAAGTCTACCCCAACCAAAAATATGCACACTAGGCTAAGGGACCAATGTCAAATGAAAAACACTATTGATCAGAGACCCAAGCCTACTCCAACCAAATCTTCAGTCTCAGAAAGATGTAGAAGAGGGAAAAACCCAGAATTGCACTGTGAATTCCTAAACTGTAGAGTTTTATTTTTAACTAAAATGAAACAATTCTGAGACTTTTAAAAAATATTCTCAAATTATGAAATAAAAATTTAACTGTCTAAATGGTGACTATGGACTGGAATTGCTGGCATGCCCTACTGAACCGACAGAGGGAACAGCGTAGCTCAACATGTGGCTGCTCACCTTTAGAAAGGCCACAGATTTCACCAGGCCCAGCCCAGAGATCTGCTCCTCTACCAGTACCCTCCCCATCCCTTTAAAATGACGCCTAAATTGAATTTAAGTAAAACATCCTTTGTCAGTAAGTCTAAACCTTCAGCTGTAGAAACAACTAAATCCAAACAGAACCCAACCTGGCCCACCTCACACACAGAAAGAAAACAGGAAGCTCCTACCTCACTCTCAACAGACAGCTGAGATCTGATCATGAGTGTTTACTGGGCCAGCGCAGTCTGTGAACTGCCAGAGAAGCCAACAGGGCATTCCCCCTCGGCAGAGCTTGGTATTTCTGAGAAAACCCAAATGATTTCAAATGCAGCTGTTATCATCAGTCCACCAGTGCGGTGCTAGTGAGATGAACGACTTTTCACATTTAACCAAGATACACGATAGATAAACATGGCATTTCCACTAGATGCTTCCTGTCTCTCATCCACATCCATTCTTCACAGACATTGTCACACATCTTGATCAGCTGTCTGAGGAAACCCTTCCGCATCCCATCTTGACACTCATCCCATGAAGGATAATTCCCTCCTGCATCCCAGAGATGTACACACCACCCAGAGGAGGCTATCACAAGCGCCTTTTTGCAATCCCACCTCTATGATGACCTGTGGCCCAAGACAAACTTTCTCTGGCAATCCACTTTGGAGGAAAAAGACGCCTAATAAAAATGATGCCCCTTGTCTATTTCCTTCCACTATTGTCATTTTTAATGCCATGATGACTTCATGCATATTCAAGAACAAACTGAAGCAAATAGTGAGGACCAATATCCAAGGGAGCAGAGGGCTGAGCAGCTCTGGAGCCTTTCTAGCAAGCTCTTTGGTAGTTTAGATTCTTAAAAACGTCAGTAAACTCCTACAATAATTTTGACTTTGCAGTCCATTCAGACTTGGTCAGAACTATTGAACTTTGACTCTGCAGCAGAAAAACAGCTAAGACAGGAAGTAAATAACTGTGTTTACAAAAACAGTTAATTTTTTTGTTTAGCTGGCCAGCAGGCAGGAACTTTAGAAGCTGATGGAGTGTCTCGACAGACAGACTCACAGAGCTACAGCAGCCCACAGACAGGAAGAAGGGACAGGAAGGAGGGATAGGGACTCACCTTGATGAACAAGGCTGCAACCACAGCCAAGCATGTGACCAGCAGCATCCGCAACCCTGCTCTGTTGAACTTTTTCAGCAGGAAGAACTTGGCCCAGCCGAGCTTGGACTGGCTGTTGGGAGGGTACCTGAGCTTATTGACACTCTCTCCCTTTAATCCTTTTAATAAACAGGGGCGCTGATGAGAAAAGGTATCAAAACTATATTTCCCATGATAAGCCCCCATTCCGCTGGCACCTGAAACAAATGGAACAGAGGAAACAAATTTCAGTGTAGGTGCTTCCCATTTCCACACTGGCGGTGAAAGCCTGAGCGCGCTGCTTGGGCTGTAGAAACCCAACATATTTGCTTGTTTTTTCCCCTCAAAAATCTTTTCCCACCTTGGTCCCCCAGCACAGTCATCTGCCTCTCAGCCTAGATGCTCTCCATGAGCAGGGACAGGATCTGCAGCCCTTCTAGGGTTGTGCTGTCCCTTTATGTCACGAGTGTGCTAAGAGTTTCAGTGAGCTCTGTGGGGGATGCCTACCCCAGGCCTTAGTGGTCTGTACCCCCAACCCAGTTTCCAGACAGGAAAAAAGAGTTTACAGAACTAGCTGATCTGCCTGAAGTCACATGTCTGTTAAAGGAGGAAACTAAAATATGAACCCAGATTAGCATGATGCTAAACGCTATGTGTGTGCTTTTTCTATCAGTCCACATGGCCTTATTTATCCATGGCTTCTCTCACTTGCTTCCTCTAAGTCCTTGAAGAGCAACCAAGAACAGGGTAACAAGGTTGTAAAGATAGGTAAGAATAGCAAGTAAACACCCCTGCCTTCCTGGAAGTCACACTTGCATAATTCACAATGCACACAATAGACTGGCAAGTGGCGAAATGTCCCATGAGTGGCGATGACATGTACAATGCAATGACAGAAGGCAGAAGGACTGGAAGCCAGGGGACAGTTGGATGAGGTCAGGCCATAGCTGACTTAACTGTTTTGATGGAAGGGGTCATTTCAGAAGGCAAGAATGATTCATTGGGAAGACAATGAAGTCAGAGAGAAAATACCAGGATGGTGAGGGAGGAGAGAAGAGGGTCAGCTACAGCCACAACCATGGTAGGAAGGACCCAGCAGAAAGGGGCAGATCGTGTCCACGATGCTTCCCCAAGAACAAAATGCCTTTGGCCCAACCTCTGGAGAACAGGGGACCCAGCCTGACTGCAGAGGTCACAGCAATAGACTAGCCACTGTGACGGTCATACTTACCCACACCTCCAAAGGGCAAAGAATTGACAGTGAAGTGCATGATGACATCATTGCCTGTGACCCCACCACTGGAGGTTTCCTCGATCACCCGTTTGATGAGCTGAGGAACAGACCAAAGGCACCCAGGTCAGAGCTAATGTCCTGTCACCCCTGTGTCTTTGAGTGCACTCCCTGTGGGCTCTAAGGACATGCATCCTGGCTTTGTGTGCTGGTGCAAGTCTTTAAATTTGAGGAGACATAAAATTCATGCCAAAAATTACTAAAAGTATTGTATAAAATTACCTTCAGACTTTGTGTATATTGCCTCATGAAACACAGAAAATGCTTAAACTTGGGTCCCAACTCCAAGGCAGCTCATTTATAGGCAAATATTTTATAGGCAAATATTCTAAAATCTAAAAACTATCTGCAGTCAAGCTCGGTGGAAGATAGCACATACTTGAATCTCTGCATTTGAGAAACTGGAGCAGGCAGAGTATGAGTTTAAGATCAGCCTAGGATACATAGTGATATTGCCTTTAAAAAATCTGAACTATTAAACACTTCTAGTCCCCAGTATATCAGTGTGTAGATCAAGAGAGGTGGCCCTGAACCTATGGGTCTGTTTCCTTGATCACCATCAAGATCTATACTCCAAAGCAGTACCAACAAGAGACAGTTTAAAAATCACTACTTCTCTCAAGGTGGTACTGGCCAGAAGCCTTCTGCCCTGATGCATAGCTTTTACAGTACCAGGAGGTGCGACACACGCTGCTGTGGAGAGGGGTAGAGGGAATCTACCCAGCTATGAATGCTGGGAACTGCAATCATGACAAGATATGCTTGTTGGTGTAATAGTGGCATGGATGTTATGGGGGTACCAACCACTTTCTGTAGGAGGAAATATGCCTACTATAACTCTGACCAAGAATTCATGGCTGGGAAGCTCAGAGGCCTTAATGATGAACATACTACTAGTATCTTGTTAAATGGACCTAGTATCAAACCACCCTCTATGTTTACAATTTCTATATCCATAGGTTAATACACTCCTCAGACCTCTTAGAGGTTTCTTTGTGCAGTGGACAGCAGTTAGCATGGAAACTCTCGACTGGTCAAAGTGAAGGAGTAATTGCCTACAGCATGCTCCATCTCAGATGGGACATTTCCATCACACTCCTCCCTCAGAGGCTGAGGACTGGCAGGAGGGACAGAAAAAGACTGTAAGAGTCTGAAGATGGGAGGAGGAAAACAGTCTTCAGGAAGACCACTGTGCTCCTGGACTCGAGATAGCTATGGGCGACCACAGACGGGCAAACCAGTCACTACTCCGGCATGGACAGGAGAGGGACTCATGAGCCCTACACCACAAATGAAGAGACACTGGCAGTTCGACAGCTCCTGGGAGAGGGCAAGTCAGTTTCCTTACGGTATGCCCCTCATATCTCAACCATGCTCTAGCAGATGACCCCACACCCTTGAGTAAGCAGGAAGACTGGGGAGTGACCGTGATCAAAATACATTGTACACACACATCAAAGTCTTGCGGTAAATAAAAATAGTACATTAAAATTATTATTTCTCAGCTGGGTGGTGGTGGTGCATGCCTCTAATGCCAGCACTTGGGAAGCAGAGGCAGGAAGATCTCTGAGTTTAAGGCCAGCTTGGTCTACAGAGTGAGTTCTAGAATAGTCAGGGCTATACAGAAAAACACTGTCTTAAAAAACAAAACAACAAAAAAGTTACTTCTCAATCCCTGATCTAAATTACAACATATGATTAACAGGTATGAAATGCAGAATAAAAAGTTAGAATTATCCTATTTTTGAGGAAATATATAGCTAGTTGGCCTAAGATCAGAAAAGCCTCAATGACACTGAGCTAATAAACATCATTTCACTTAGGTACTAAGAAGCCTTGGGAACTCAGGGTGGATGTCGAATGGGCCTGCAGTGACCACAGGGAAAGAGCTGCCCACCCAGCTGCACGCTGCTAGTGGGCCTTACTGAACCATGCACACTCCTCTCATTTCGAGTGCCTGGAGCTATGCGAACTTCACGGTGCTGCCAGCTCCTGAAGCCACCATGTGACTACAGCACCTCACCATCAGGAACTGCACATGGCACCTGGCTAATGATCTCCGCACACCGACTGGTCCCTTCTTCCTCTTTCTCATTTTCATCTTTCCAGACGGACCCTGAACCTATTTGTCCACGTGGAGCCATCATCTGCTAAGAGCTGCAAGTCACCTACCGACACAAAGGACAGGCACATGAGAAGAGGCTGCAGAGCTGCTACCCTTTGGGAGCCTGAAGCCCAAGTTCTCATGACCATCTTTACGATGTGCCAGAGGTCTCTGACTTCCCCAGCCCCATCAGAGTGGCTATGAAGGCCACTTGAATCACAGGTGCAGGCTCTATGGATTCATGCCACAAAAGGCACTACATGCTAGTACACAGAAGAGTTCTCGTTATTCAGGATGTGTTTGTTATTCAAAAGCCTGTGACATTTGTCCCTGTGAACTCAGCTCTAACTTCAGGGAGGAAGGGAAGAGGTACAGTGATAACCAAGGCTCCATTGCCCAAGAAAGCAAGCTATGAATACAGCTGGTCAACTTCGATATATAAATGAGCCATCTATACTTTATAGTGATAAAGAAATCTGGCTCCTGAGAATGAACTATTCTCTACAAAGCTTACCTTGTTGTTATGAGAAAACACATAGAGAGCCAGGGGCTTTTCACGATCGTTTATGAAGTTAATGGCTTCATCTACATTTTTCACAGACACTATTGGGAGAATTGGTCCAAAAATTTCTTCCTGCATCACCTTGGAATTAGGATCAACATCAGTAAGTACGGTTGGGGCTAAAAAATAAAATTAAATAAAATAACATGAATGGTCAAGTTGAAGACAGAAAACAAAAACCACAGTCTCATCTTCTCTTCATTTCCCCGAGACAGCCACCTCCTAGGAAACTCCTACTACTCTGTCCTCTCTCAGTGCGCCAGACTTAGCTTTGGTTCACGGCAACCTTTCCTCCCCCCAAAATCTGCTTCCAAATCCACTGTCAAACTCAGGGAGAAGTTCTACCTAGACCAAGCTAATCTAGACAGTTCTTCCTTCATTTTGTCTTTGACTGGCCTAGAAATGTGTCACGCTGCCACCTAGGAGATGGGAAGAGCAGCAAGACAAAAGAATTGGGATTTTTGTTTTGTTTTGCTGAAGAATTACTGAAACATCCAACCAAGGAGAATTTCTATGAATTATTAATTATTTGAATTCTTTTAAGTTTTATTAAACAACTGATGAAAAAAAGTAAATTAATTTGGGAGCAGTTTCTTTTTTTAAAAGATTTATTTATTACGTAGTGTTCTGTCTGCATGTCTGCCTACCTGCCAGAAGAGGGCGCCATATCTCACTACAGATGGCGGTGAGGCGAAACAAACCCTTTCCACCTCCAGATGCTTTATCAAACCATAGAAAATTAAGATACTGTGGCAGCTGTATGCATGTGTGCATGCGCACACACACACACTCAATAATAAATAGAATAAGTATTAAAGGTGCGTGCGTACATACACTAAAAAACAGTACATGGAAAAGCAATATTTAGTTTATGTAGGATCAGTAAATGTTGGTAAAAATGTCGAACTATCTTCCCACAGGAAAGGCGAATTTCCTTACCTATGTAGCGTGTGACCTCATCCGTCTCCCCGCCGAAAGCTATTTTCTGTCCTTCAAGCAAACCTTGTAACCTCTTAAAGTGACGAAGATTGATGATCCTTTCATAATCAGGAGACTCTTTTATATTTTCCCCATAAAAGTCCTATTGAAAGCAACAGGAGTCACTTGTCACAAAACCCACACTTCAATTCCTTTCTGGTGCTCAATTAACAAAAAATGATCTCAGCAAGGTGGCTTACTAGTCTCCGTACCACTGAACTCAGTACCCCTGGTCAAACACGCTCTGACAATGAAAATCCCACATCTCTTCAAGTCTTAGCTTATTACCAGACACAGTCTTCCTTAGTTATTTATTTATTATGTATACAACATTCTGCCTGCATGTATGCCCACATGCCAG
>LOEQ01004073.1:51490-61514 GCA_001685075.1 Bramus lutescens
CCGTGCGGGAGCCGGGCAGGACGAGAAGCAGGGCCCGCTCCCTTATCACTACAGGGGAGACCACGTGTACATTCTCGGGGGGGCAGTTTAAGTAGCCTATGGGAGTGGTCTTGACCTTCCCTGGGGAGGGATCACCATTTGGTGGGCTTTCTTGACCCTCCCTGAGGAGGATCACTGTTTGCAGGGCTTTCTCAGAGGTAGAATTTGGACTAAGGCAACTCACAGGGGAGAGGCTTGAAATGGAGTTCCTGCCTAGTATTCCAAAGATGGGTGCCAGGGGCTGGGATGAAGCCCTGAGTATAATATTTTAGGCTCTTTGTATAAAGGGGTGTTAGGGAGCAGGGGTGATGCTTTCGACCAAGCTTAATTTCGACATAGCTTAATTAAGGAGCTATCCCTGCTTAATTTAGGTTTCCAAGTATTTTGATGCTTTCTTTGATTTGAAGTGATCTTCCAATACTTGTCCTGAAGTACTGACACAGAAGCCACCAGTTTCACGAAGGAGGGTGCACGTGATGGGAAATCTTTCTCTGGGACTCACCATCCTAGAGAAAGCCAAGTCTCTCTGGCCAGGACACCTGGCAGAAGGAAAACAGCAGGTGCAAACGCTCAGCTCCCTCTGCTCTGAGAACAGTGGCATGCATGGAAAAAGGGGTGAGGGAGAGAGGAATGGCCTGAGAGGAAAGACATTGGTCTCATTGATCTCTTTGGAGACCTGACTGTTGAGACAACCGGCCCTCTAAAGGTTGTCAACCCTGACTGCATCTGGAATAAACACAAGGTGCTCAGCCCTCCTGTGAGGGCTTTTCCTGAGTATTTGAAGCAGGCAGACACACTCTAAATGAGAGCAGCACCTTCCTTTCGCAGCTGGGGAACAGGACATGGGAGAAGGAAACTGTTCGCCCTCACTCTCGATGGCAAGTTCATCTCTCCTATTGCTGTGATATTTTCTCCAATATTAGAACCGAGTTCTTTGGTATTTCAGCATAGACTGAAGTGCAGCTCTCCAGGAGTCCTCCAAGCTTTCAGGGCTGGAATGGGACAGCTGAGAGGTCCAGCCTCATGGAGTGAGCAACTGCTGATTCTCAGCCTCTCCAGTGTAAAGATGGCCATTGCTGGACTACATGGATGGTGAAGCCAATATATGTATACACACACATACCACACAAATACATACATAACACACATATACACACCACACACACATACATACATAACACACACATGTGCACCACACACATATATGCATACATAACACACACACATACACCACATACACACCTACACATCACACATACACATCACACATACACACCACACACACACATCCATAGATAACACATACACCACACACACACATACACCACACATGCACATACACACCACACACACACATACACACCACAAACACACATACACATTCTATCAATTCTTTTCCCTTAGAGAAGATTAATTCAGATGCCAAGAAATCAAAATTTACCCAGGGGTCTCATGCCGGGAGGAGAAAAAGGCTGGAGCCTGGTGCCAACCAGAAGAGGAACTCATTCCCAGCAAGATTTCACACAGGTCTGATGTCTTGTCAGGCCACCTTGCAGAAGAGACAGGAACTGGTGCAGTGATAACGGCCGGGCTATATTTCCATCAGGCCTGAATAGTTACTCATTGCTCTCTGTTTAAACCTGAACTTCATACCAGGGCCCTGAAGATGGCCTGGGGCCCGGGGGTAGGGATGGGGTGGGGGCTTACTGGACTGTTCATCTGTCCCCCCTCCCAATGTTCTATATTGGCTGAATCTCTGTTCCTGGCTTTTCGCCATCTCCTGTCTGTCTAATTGAAGACAGGTGCTGAGCCTAGGTAGCGCTGCGGAGCTCAGTTTCCGATCCTAACAACTTAGAACAATATATGGGTTCACTCTGGAGGGGTTGTGGCTGTTCTTGTACCATGCTGGGGGGGGCTCCCCAAGAAGAAAAATAGCCCCTACCCTTGTGGATTATAGCTGGCTGACCTCCTTCTCTGCTACCCTAAAGTACCACCAAAGTCTAGGCTTAGCAACTGTAAATGGATCCACTCCTCGGGGATGGGAAGGAGAATTCACAGGGTGTCTTTCTGTCTGCAGTGCATATTCTTTTCTTAAAGATTTATTTACTTGTATTTTATGTATGGGTGTTTTGCCTGCATGCATGTCTGTGCACCATATGTCTGCATTGCACACGGAGGCCCAAAGAGGGCTCAGATGCCCTAGAACTGCAGTTAGAGACAGTTGTGAGCCACTGTGTGGTTGCTGGGAATCGAACCTGGGTCCTCTGCAGGAGCAGTCAGTGTTCTTCACTGCTGAGACTGAGTAATATCTGTTACCTTTTCTGTTTGTTATTCTGCTTTTTTCTTTTTTCTGCCTCTGCCCTCCTGGTTTTAACTGAGCAATTTTTTGAGATGCTCTTTTTTCTTGGCATACCAATTAGCTCACCTTTTCCTTGTACAGTTATTGCCCTGGGGTTTGCAATACACATGCACAGCTAATCCAGTCCCACTCCTGAAGAACACCATCTGCTTTGTGTGTGACTCTAGGGCCAGGCCTTTGTCCTCAGTGTAGGAGACTCTGAAGACAAATTAACATAAAGGAAAGCTGGGTTTATTAAAAGGCACTTTAAGAAAGAATTTAAGCATAAGGATTAAGAGGAAGAGAGGCGGTCTGAAAGTGAGATGCGCCCACGAGTATGTGTGCAGGTTTCTCGAAGGGACTCGCCCTCCTCCACGGTCTTTTACAACAGTCCTGTTACCATTTTGGCAGGGGTTTTGTCTTCACTGTTTCTGAGACACAGGGTCTCCCAGTGTAGCCTTGGCTGCCCTAGAACTCACAAAGCTGACTTCAAACTCACAGAGATCCACCTGCGTCTGCCTCACAAGTGCTGAGTTTTGAAGCTATTATCTTCTAAGAGTTGCTAAGGAACCTGAGTGAGATCACCAGATAGTCCCCAGGGCCCCTTGACAGGATTTTACAGTCTATGATGTTCAAGTGTAGATCACAGGGGTGCAGGAAGGCAGGCTGTCTCCACAGAAAATGAAAACAGCCTTATTTGTGATTCCCAGAAAATGTCTAGGGCAGTGTGGTTCTCAACCTTCCTAACGCTGCAACCTTTTAATACAGTCCCTCATATTGTGGTGACCCCAAGCATAAAATTATTTTCATTGCTGCTTCATAACTGTAATTTTGCTACTGTTATAAATTGTAATGTGACCATCTGATATATAGGATATCTGATATGCAACCCCTGTGAAAGGGTCGTTGGACCCCTAAAAGGGTCGTGACTTACAGGTTGAGAACTGCCGATCTAGGAGAAAAGTGAGGCCCTACTCAAGATCACATGCATTCTGGCTTTAAGCCTGATTCATTGACATCTCAATAGCTAAATGTGAAAGAAATATTATCTTTATGTTGGCAGCATCTACAGCAAATGCTGGGGTTCTTGCTTCTCTAATGGCAAGCTCTGGGGCATGGGTCCTTTTCTTTCCCATGTCCCTGTAGTTTCCCAGTCTATCCTGCTGTAGTTCCCCTAAAACTTGCAGAACAGCAGTATAACTCAACCCACTCCCAGGACGTATTCAGAAGGAGTGGGACAGGTGCGTACACAGAGACCCTGTATGTGAATGATCACACCAGCACTATTCACACCAGCTGAGAGGGAAGCAGCCTAGATGTATCTCTCAGTCAGGAAAGGAAGGTCCAGATGGGTGCGGCTCTGAGGAGGAGCCTGACGAAGCAGAATCAAAGCATCGGATGGGGGTTCTTCAGTGCTCCAGCGGTAAATCCACAGACACAGAAAGCAGGCTGGTGTTTGCTAGGGGCTGTGGGAAAGGGACTTGAGTGCCCTCTTGATAAACACGAGTTTTGGGGAGGGGGTGATGAAACGCTTTACAACTAGACGAGAGTTATGACCGCACACTTGAACTGAATGTCGCTGAGGTCCTCGCTTACAGATGGTGCATTGTATACGGTCTAAATTTACCTCAAAATGTTTTATCCTATAGCGTTCTGCTCTGGGATGTGGTTCTAATATTTTCTATTGTCTCTTTGGGGGTGTAAGTTTTTATCCTTATAAACTCACCATTTATTATGGGTTTATCAGCTCTTCAGAGAGAGTTGATGATCCTGGGTTGTCTTCTCATCCTTGAGACAGCAAATCAAATAAGCGAAGTGTTCACTAAGGACCACGTGTTAAAGGCTTAGTCTCCAGTGCAGTGTTAATTGGGAGACTGAGAACCTAATGGGAGGATGTCCAGTCCCTGGCAGCCTGGCCATGAATGGATAGTCAGAGCCCGGCCTCTTTTTTTTCCTTTGTCTCCAAGTCACCAAGGGAGCCTCTCTGCTCCATCACAGCCTCCCCAAGACAACCAGCAGCTGACCACGGTTGAAGATTCCAAAACAAATAAAATGTTTTCTCTGTGTCTGCCAGTCTCACCAGATTATGGTAGTCATGACTGCTGACTAAAACTGCAGGGCTCTGTGCCACTGTGGGTAACTTGGGAGCTTTATGTTAGGAAATGCCTGGTGCTCTTTGCTTTAGTGTTTGTTTTGTTTCGCTTTTAGTATATACTTTTTAAAAATTATCTTAGGATTGACCAAATTTTCTAGATTAAGCTATAAAAATGGCTGTCCTGGAAAGTGAAACCAAAGCATTGTGGGAGCCAAGGACCAGCAAAAACAAAAGCAAAACAAAACAGGAATCCATATCTTTTCTAATTAGTATGAAAATTGTTTAAAGGTAAAACCCCAAAGCTACCATTTATAATAAAATCATGTCCTCAAATATTCTCAGCATGCATTGTAAATCTTAGGTATTTATTTTATAAGTGCTTCTGTGGCACCCAGACAGGAAGAAGGGGTACCTGACATTCACTCACCATGAGGATCCAGCAGTGGAGGATGCATGGGTGGGTAAAGTACATTTCCAGTAGCTGACAGTTTAACTTGTTCGCATTTATTCCTTTAGTGTCTCCAAATACGCATAAAAGGACCAAATCTAACAGTCAATGACATCACCATCTAAAAGCTAGTTTACTGACCAAGTCAATATCAATTTTTCCTAAGGCTTAATTATGGGTATGAGGGTGTTGCCTGCTTGTATGCCTGTGGGCAAGGTTATTCAGTATCCATGGAGGCCAGAAGTGGGCACTGGGTCCCCTGGAACTAGAGTTACAGGCAGTTGTGAGCTACCATATGGGTGCTGGGAACCAAAGAGGAATTATCTGCAAGAGTGGTCAATTCTCTTAACTACTGAGCCATCTCTCCAGCCCCCAAGTCAATATTCTATATATTCCATTCCCTCAACAAACCAGCGTGAACTTAAGAAACACACAATACATCACCATTAGGCAAAGCCAGAGGGATCATAAAACTAAAAGGCAACAGCCAGAATTCCTGAGTTCCCCCTCCTTATTAAGAGTTCTTGCTTTTGGCCACCCATCCGTGTCTTACATTAGGCCTCACCACAGTGAGATGAGCCATCTCTGCTCATACACTCATGTGGGTCACCACCCCTCCCCACATGTCCCACAAATCACAAATATTTAGCCTTTAAAAAAAATTAGCTTTGTAAGAATGGACCAAAAAAAAAAAGGTTTTTAATTGAAGCATTTAGAAGAGCTAATTGGCATAAACAGGAAACTATTTTCTAACATTATTTTACAGAAAAACAAAAATATACTGAAGCCAATTTCAGTTTTCTGGGACTGAGTCCTGTGGTCAGGAGATACCAGTCAACTCTATCTAAGAGAAACCATCTTTCTGTCTCCCTTTGGCCTCCCCACATAGCCAATGTGGTTCATGATGCATTGTTTGTCTTGAAACTGGTAGGATTTTATTTATTACTTCACCCCAAAAGATGCTTTGCAAACCACAGGATCAAGTGTTGATCATTTTAAAACGACATGGAGATTGTTACCTGCTCTGCGACTCTATTCCAGTACGTCCTCCTGATGTAGATTAAATAGGAGACAGCTTGGGAGGAAACACAGACTACCAGTCCAGACCAGAGGCCTGTGGGCACAAAACGAGCATCAGGGCCATCAGTTCCATCCCAGTAATCATTAAAATTCTTCCCTGATAATTCCCAGTCAGTGGAGCAAAAATTCAGTTAAATTAACTTCTCAAAAAATTTGGATAGACCGCAGTCTGTCATCGAGCTTTTAGAGACACTGAAGGACAGATGATGAGCAAAGAGACACACTGGAAATGTAAAGAGTGCTAGGTGTGTGACTCTCTGACCTGCAGTGCCGTCCGAGTGAGTGGCCAGGTGTCTTCTGAGGTAGAGACCTGATCCAGCCTAGGGAAGGTGCAGGCCAGCAGTACAAACTGAGGCAGGAGGAGTATGCTACTGGAAGAGGCCAGCTTGGGAGCCCCGTGAGCAGAGAGGCCAGGTAGGAAGTGACAAGGTAGACGGAAGACCATGGAGGACATGTGAGCCACAGGAGTATTCAAGGGTTACTATTTGTCTATCCATGGTAATTGGGACCCATGAAAGGGTTTTGGACTACTGTCTGCATGGATGGGTGTGAGATCTGGTATTTTCAAAAGCTTGCTTTGATGCCAGGCGTGGCGGCTCATGCCGACAATTCCAGTATTTAAGAGGCTGAAGCAGGAAGTTAAAGGTTTGAGGCTTTCTCAGAATTTATAGTGAGTTCCAACTCAGTCTGGGGTACAGAGTGAAAGTGGGGAGGAGGAAGAGGGGGCAGAGGGAAAGAAGTAGGAAAGAAAGAGGGAAGCAGATGGAGGGAGGAAAGAAGGAGCTTGCTTGGAATACATTCCTCTAACTTTACATGGAAACTATGGAGCATTTGGGATTGCAGGGATGGCTCAGGGGTTAAGAACACTTCCTGCTCTTGCAGAGGACCCAGGTTTGAGTCCCACAACCGTCTGTAACTCCCATTTCAAGAGATTTGATGCCCTCTTCTGGCATCCACAGGCACTGCACACAAATACACTCAGGTACACACATATTAAATAAATAAATCTTCAAAAATATTAAAACTCCAAGAGGGTTACATAAAAGATTATATATAAGGAGAAACTACTATAGATTTTTATTTTATGTGTATCAATGTTTTGCCTGCATGTAACTGCACCACGTGTGTGCAGTGCCAAGAGAAGACAGAAGAGGGTGCTATCGCTGGTTGTGAGTGGCCATATAGGTGCTGGGAGCCAGATCAGGGTCCCCTGTAAAAACAGCAACTGCTCTTGACCCCTGAGTCATCTCTCCAGAAGAAACTATTTTTAATCACTTGAAAATCAACAGTCCCAGCAGAGCCCACTGTGCAGAGTTGAAATACACTTTAAATTGGGACTTAGTCTCCCAAGTCATTCTTCAGTCATTTGCTGACATTGATTCCTCACACTTACTCCTGCAGAGACACTAGGCAGAAGCTGGGGCAATCCTTATAGCCAAGATGTAGATGGGGTGGCGGTGTACATCCTTAGATGTGACTTTATTCAGGACCATGTAAGTGGCGGGTGTATATGTTGGATGCTCCTCCCCCTGTGTTTTGTAAACAGGAACCAATCAAACGCCCCCCAGAGGAATGAAGATGCAACATGTCTCCTCTGCCAGCTGCTGTTTTGAGTTTTGCAAAGAAATGGGAGAAATGATATTAGATACATGATAAAAAAATGTGCTGCTTGGACGAAGAATGGGAAGAGTGATTTTCCTCACATATTGGGGCAGTCATGCCGTTCTCTAACTAGACTTTAAGAAACAGTTCTGAGGATGTAGCCCAGGGCATCATGCGTAACAGGCATCCCCAGATCCAACTGCACTACTTTAAATATGAAATAAAATTCATTGCTACTTTAAACTGAGAGCAGCTCAGTTTCTGTTTGGACTTTTTATTGTGTCAGCATGAATAAACTATGTAATTATTATAAATGCTTTATTATGTAGAATCATATAGAAAATAAAAACATGCATATATACACAAAACAGCTTTTAAATTACTTGGCGCAATTCTACAGATTTTGATCCTCAATAAAGCATTTCTAATAATCAAAGTGAGATCTACCCACTACGGGTGGCCCAAGCCCTTAGTCTGGGGCCCTGAACTGTACAAAAGGAGAAAGTTATGGGCCGGGTGTGGTAGCATATGCCTTTAATCCCATTACACGGGAGGCAGAGGCAGGTGGATCTCTGTGAATTGGAGGCTAGCCTGGTCTACATAGCAAGTCACAGGCCAGCCCAGGCAACATAAGACCTGTCTCAAAAATGATTAAATGAAGGGAGGGAGGAAAGAAAGGAGGGAGGCCGGGAGAGAAGGAGGGGAGGAGGAGGAGGAGGAGCTGAGCTCACATGTTCATCTCTTTGTATTTCTCAGCTGTAGTGTGACTGGCATCTCATGCTCCCGCCCTTGTGACTTCTCTGTCATGACGAACTGCACCCTGAAACAAAAACTGCAGCAAAATTGGTTCTTTCTCCTTTAGGTTGCTTTGTTGGGATCTATCACAGCAACTAGACTCCCTTCAAGTACCAAAGTCTGTTTCTTAATTCTTGGTTGTGGAAACCCCAATTTCTGTTTCTGCTACTTCTTCTTCTTCTTCATGTTTTTTGTTGTTCTTGTTGTTTGTTCATTGTGTAGCCCTGGCTGTTCTGGAACTCCCTCTGTAGACCAGGCTGGTCTCGAACTCACAGAGATCAACCTGCCTTTCCCTCTTGAGTACTGGGATTAAAGGTATGCAGCGCCACTGCCTGGCTGTTTCTGTGCTTCTTAAACACCATCAACCAATCTTCGGAGTCATCTCTGCACCCTAAATTACCATCTCACAACCTGATGCTGCCCTTGAGCTCAGTGGGTAGTACTGGCTGCATAGACAGCTTTTGTTTGGGCTGCGTCTGCTTTGATAATATCCACACTGGCTCTCACTTCTCATCTCTACTGAAAGCACCATCTCCTGACAGCTCTCTAGTTTCTTATCGTTTTGAAAACTAACTTGAGTCGATAAAATTATATATAATTTTTTAAGATGAATAACTTTAAAATTGAGTCGGGGAGATGACTTGGCAGGTGAGTTCAAATCCCCAGCACCCATGTACAAAGCTAGCCATGAACGTACAANTCCCTGCAGGGGCAGAGAAAGGGACAGGATGGTTGCTGCAGCTTGCTGGCCACCAGCCTAGCTCCAGGTTTAGGGAAAGGCCTTATCTCAAGATAGACAGTGATAGGGTAGTATACCTGACATTCTCCCCTGGCCTTCATGTGTCACACCAACACACATGTACACATAGATCATGCACCGTGCATGCCCATACACACACACACACACACAATTTTAAAATAGGCATAGCTACACAGAAATATGCAGGACTTGTGTGCAAAGTCTTCATAACCATCTTTCAGGTGGAGACAAATGAGCAACATGAAAATGTCACAAGGAAACACATTATCTCATACAAATGATATATGCTAATGTAGGGTGAAATTTAAAAATAAAAAAAGGTTTCAGGCTAAATGGAAGAAAATATTTATAAATATATATTGGATATTTAAAAAAAAAACAGATGAATGTCCAGCTTATATAGCTCCCTCCTCCCCCTAAATACAACTAGTAGAGTGTGCACCTGCACACCTCACTGACACTGAGCAAGAGTACTCAGCCTTGGACCAGGACAGCAGGTACCAGTACCACACTAGGGGAAAGAGTATGAGAAACCACAGTGTTGTAGGCTATTGGTTAAATATGTGTTACATTTGTTTATGCTGTGGAACATTTGTTTAATGATGAAAAGATGTGTTGCATTCCTTTATGTTGCATTTGTTTAACTCTATGAAGCTGTGTTACTTTGCCTGCCTAAGACACCTGATTGGTCAAATAAATAGCAAGGCAGGAGAAAGGATAGTCGGGGCTGCCAGGCAGAGAAAATAAACAGGAGGAGAAATCCAGATATGAGAGAGATGAGCTAGTGATGTAGGAGGGTCATCTGTCTATGTATTACTTTCATTGATTAATAAAGAAACTGCCTTGGCCCCTTTGATAGGCCAGCCC
>LOEQ01004073.1:61616-72495 GCA_001685075.1 Bramus lutescens
TAGCCGTGCGGGAGCCGGGCAGGACAAAAAGCAGGGCCCGCTCCCCTAATTACTGCAAGCTAGGAATGAGAAAAGGAAGAAAAGACGCCAGGGACCAGCCACCCACCTGCCACAGGATAAGAAGGGAAGAAAGACAAATGAAATTTAAAAAGGTTAAAAAAAACACAGAGGCAAAACATAGAAGAAACAGGTTAATTCAAGTTAGGAAAAACTGGCTAGAAACAAGCCAAGCTAAGAACAGGTATTCATAAGTAAGAAGTCCCCATGTATTTATTTGGGAGCTGGGTGGTGGGCCCTCAAAGAATGAAAAAGAAAAGATCAACTACACCACAGACTAGAAGACACATGGGAGGAGGCTGGACTGCACCTCCCTCTCAACAGCACCTGGTGTCTGGGGCTGCAACTGGCAGTGGAAGCAGGAAGCACAGCATCCAGAGATGCTGCCCAGTCATAGGTGGGCCTCCTTCCCACTGCACACAGGCTAGCAGAGAACCATAAGTGAGCTCCCAGCCCTCCCTCTGTTGCAGTGGGTGGGGTGGGCTGGGCTGGAGTGAGGAAACTGGACTGCATCTCACTCACAAGGCCGAAATGAGCATGTTGCTGATAGCTTCCAACTTTGCACTGAGCTCTGCAGGGGTCATTCCCAGGAAGATCACTGGAGAAAAATCTCCAAATACAATAGGAACACTTGGCTCCTATGTATTTTCTTCCTTTCTCCCTCCCTCCCTTCCTTTCTTCCTCCCTCCCTCCTTCCCTCTCTCCTTCCCTTTCTTCCTTATTCCTTCCTTCCAACACAAAGTCTCCCTATGTAACCCAGGCTGGCCTCCACCCACAATCCTTCTGCCTCAGCCTCTATAGTGTTGGGATTGCGCAGCCATGTGCCCTCACACCCAGGGTTCTTTGTCTTACAGATCAATGTACTCATCCATCCATAAGTAGTACATGGACCAGTCCATATATCATCAGAGGTTTGAGGAAAGTTGAGCACGTATCCTCCAGAAAAGGATGACAGTAAGAAAGGCCACCTGATCTCAGCAGAAACAAAGCAGATAGCTCAGGGAATAAAAAAGAACATTTAAAGGTGTCCTCTGTGATAGCCAAGGATGCTGTACTATCATGAACAAGGGGTGGAAAGAGAAGAATGTTCTCAGAAACTAAAATCAGCAATTGACAGATGATAAGCAAAGTGACTAAGACATCATTAAATATTTTTGTAATATTTTTAATATGTGTTACATCCGATTATGCTGTGGAACACATGTTTAATGGTGCAAAGATGTGTTACATTCTTCTATGCTGCATTTTTTTTTCAGCTCTGAAGTGGTGTGGGAGGTCCTTCTGTCTGTATGTTGCTTTTTTTGGTTAGTGAATAAAGAACTGCTTTGAGCCTATGACAGGGAAGAACAGAACTAGGCAGGGAAAGCTAGATTGTATGCTGGGAGAAAGAGGGCAGAGTCAGAGAGAAGTCATGGAGCTGCTGGAGAACTTTATCTGGTAAGCCACAGCCACATGGTGATACACAGATTAATATAAATGGGTTAACTTAATATGTAAGAGTTAGCCAATAAGAAGCTAAAGCTAATGGGATTGTATTTAATTAATACAGTTTCTGTGTGATTATTTCAGTTCTGGGTAGCAGGGACAAACAAGCAAAGAGCAGCTGGGAACCAACAAGTGGCCTCATTATTATAGTTAAGCTGTGTTACATTGCCTGTCTAAAACACCTGGTCTAATAAAGAGATAAACAGCCAATAGCTAGGCAGGAGAAGGGATAGGAGGAGCTGGCAGGCAGAGAAAATAAACAGGAAGAGAAATCTGGGAGGAAAGAATCAAGAAGCAAGAAAAGAAAGGATCAGCCATCCAGTCACTCAGCCAGACACGGGATAAGAAGGAAAGAAAAGATATACAGAAATAGAAAAAATAAAGGCAAAAGGTAGATAGAATAATTTGAGCTAAGAAAAGCTGGCTAGCAACAAGCCAAGGTGAGGCTGGGCATTCATAAGGAAATAATAAGATTTTTTTTATTATTTTAGAGCTGGGTGGTGGGCCCCCAAAGAGTAAAACAAAGATCAATTACCCCACAGACCAGAAGACAAATAGTAAAAACCAACCAACAATTATTTATTTAGTGGGAGTGGGTGGATTTTATGTGCGCACACATGGGTGAAAGCCAGAGGTCAGCCTCAGATGCTATTCCTCATGTACTGCCCACATGAGGGGTCACTGGGACCTGGGGCTCACCATTTAAGCTAGATTGGCACCAGAGATCTTCCTGTACCTACAGGCCTGCCCAGGGGTGGGGTTACAAGTGCATGGCACATGCCTGACTTTATGGGTTGTGCCACCATCCCCAAGGGAGAGTTGGCCCATTGCCATTCCAGAGGGACCTGCCTTACCACCGCCACCGCCCCCCCTCCATTCCTGGATCCCTCTACACACTTCTCTTGGCCACCTTCTTCTGTGCTCGCTTCCTCCTGGCTTGTGGCTGAGATTCCTTCTATTCCTACCTTCTGTTCACCGGGTCTTCTCTTCAACAGTCTTCTTTTGTATTCTAAGATGGCCAACCAACTCCTTTTTTTATATATATTTATTTATTTGTCGAGATGAGGTCTGGCCTCAAACTATGTAGCTGAAGATGACCGTGAACTTATTCTCTCCCCACTTCTACCTCTTGAGTGCGAGATTACACAGGTGTGTGCCGAGACACTCATTGTCTGATGCTGGCAATTGAGTCCAGAGCTTCTGGTATGATAAGTATTCTCAACTACACTACACTTCTGCCCTCACTGTTACGAATTTTTTTTAAATGTTTGCAAAGTGGCTCATAAACCCTTTGTCCGGATGGCCTATGTGAGCTTTATGAAAACGAGAGGCAACCAGAGTATCTTGTGACAGAATGGGGCTAGGACATTTGAAAAGCATCAGAAGATACCAGGCACCACCCAGCAGATGTCCAAGCCAGCTTACCTGCATCGATCTGTTTCTCATGTTGCATTCTGCAGCCACACTCTTGCCTCCCCACATATCTGCCCATCTACTTCTGTCTTCCTTGGCAGCCTTTGAGCGCCTCACCTGAGTGACTCCAGCAGCTGTCTCCTGCCTCCCCTGGCCTGCACACCTCTGCTCCCTGGGAGCAAACGGGGCTGCCTTCTGCTCAACCCTCCTGCCACCCTTTCTCTTAACAAGTTCCCAGCAGCACCAAGGAGCATCCCAACACAGAGCATCCCAGGTTCTACAGTTGGCTGGCAACCCTGGGCTCCCCAGGGATAGCTGCTCTCATCCTATGAAGCTCAGCTTAAACTAGGGAGCAGAGAAACGCTCCCTACCACCCTGTTTGAAAGGTGCCCACCTCTGCTTTTACACGTCTCAGAGCCTGTTTTGCTTATTATTAACCCAGGTGAGACTCTAAGACACTCAGGTGTTCCTTAACTGCTGCTGTCTCCTGAGCCAGCCACAGGCCCTCGGAGGACAGGAGTTGATCCCTCACACAACCAAGTCCAATACTAATTGCACACTAGTCAATTGACTTCGCCAGGCACCCTGCCCTGTGACACACAGATTGTCATTCACTCTTCACCTGCGGTGTGGAGCTACATGGCTACATTTCCCTCCCATTCGTATGCCAAACAAATTGAAACACAGAAGAGTTGGGTAAGGAGCCCATGCCACACAATGGTAAACACTGTGGTCAGAACCCAACTCTCCCTCCCACCCCACCCTCCTCCCTCCACCACCTATGTTAAATGCAAGGACAGTGGCCCATAGGATTCACACAAAAGAAGGGGCAAAGTGTCATTCATGATCTTACCATGTAGGCAACAGAAACCAGTTCATAGATGACAGCCTGGGCCCCCAGTTCTGTCACATTAACAAGGCCTGAAACAGCAGATACTACAAGTCAAATAGTAGACTGAGGAACCGTTTTCTTTGTGAAACTAGAAACATATATTTTATACATATATACATAGGTGTGTGTGTGTGTTACAAGGATGCAACTGTACTGTGTCCACAGTTTCTGACCCATATTTTCATTTAAGAGAAGTCCAGCCAGTTAAGAAGAATAACCCAGATACAAAAATCCTAGCCATCTCTTCTTGGCAAGTTGCCAAGACCTCAGGCACGGAGACTGATGTGGTCCCTCTACAAACCCCTGCTCCATCACAGAAGACATCCTGAGGATGTAGGATGAGGCTCCTGGGGCTGCAGGTATCAGGAGTCACACCCGAAGAAAGGAGGCAGGACAGCATGAACAGCTATGGGGACAACTGAAGCAAGCAGCATCCATAGAACATCACTGCTACTGTCTGAACTATAAACATTACCAGAAATAAGACCAAAATAATTATAGCTCCAGCAGAAACACAGATCACAGCTAATACAGAGCCACACTCAGCTGGAAGCCTGTCAAAGTCAGCAAGGTGGTCAGATGATCAGGACACCTGAGTTAGGGAGTTTGTCCTCCCATTCCATGAGCCACCCCTTCCTTGTTCACAAAAACACGGGAGGACAGAGCAGAGGGAAAGCCATGCCACTGTATGTGCTTACAGCTGGCTCAGGGCTCATGCCTGCAGTGCAAGCCCCTACAAGTACCCCACAAAATGCCAGAGAATAGGAGCAGAGCTTCCATTTCCGAGAAACCTCTGGACTGTAACTTCCCAAGCTGTGTGCAGGCTCCTCTGGGTGTGGATTGGGACTGCCCAGGCTGTGTGCAGGCTCCCCTGGGTGTGGATTGGGACTGCCCAGGCTGTGTGCAGGTTCCCCTGGGTGTGGATTAGGACTGCCCAGGCTGTGTGCAGGTTCCCCTGGGTGTGGATTGGGACTGCCCAGGAGAGTGCAGGTTCCCCTGGGTGTGGACAGACCTGCAAGGAAGGTCCCAATCTCGAAGGTCCACCACTCAATGCACACCATGAACATACTGGGGATGGCCAGGAGGGTATAGGAACTCCACTCCTGGAAACACTCCCTTGTCCAACCTGGAAAACAGGTGAGAAAGCAGACATGCACTTTACAACAACCATCACACAGAGCCGGAGACAGGGGTGCCTCTTTCCCAGTTGGATACAAGGGTGTCAGGGAAGACCGCAGCTTGAGAAGGAAGGCACTAAACTGGCAATGTGAGAAGCTGTCTCCAAAACCAAATACATAAGCAAACACCCACAATGAGTGACCAGCTGGCACTAACCATTAGGCTATTGACAGCACCCTTCACCCACAACAAAGTAAAAATTAATAAAGATGGATAGATACAGGGAAACGGAAAGCCTTGTATACTGTTGCTAAGAACATAAAACAGGTAGACTCCTCTAGAAACCAACTGTGGAATAACTGCATGATTCAGCCATTTTGCCTCTGGGTATAGAACCAAAAGTTCAATGGGACTTAGAAGAATAACGGATGCAGAAGAACAGTTTGTATGTCCCTGTTCATACCAGCATTACACCACAGCCCAACTGTCATCTTGGCACAAGCTAGTCATCTGAGAGGAGGGAACCTCAATTAAGAAAATACCTCCAGAAGCTCTGGTTGTAGGTAGACATTTTCTTAATCAGTGATAGATGGAAGAGGGCCCAGCCCATTACAGTTGGTGCCATCCCTGGGTCAGTGGTCCTGGATTCTATAAGAAAGCAGGCTGAACAAGCCATAAAGGGCAAGTCAGTAAGCAACACCTCTCTATGGCCTCTGCATCAGCTCCTGCCTCCAGGTCCCTGCCCTGCTTGAGTTCCTGTCTTGACTTCCTTAATGATGAACTGTGATGTCGAAGCATAAGCTGAATAAACCCTTTTCTCTCCAAGTGGTTGAGTGATGTAGTAAAATTCTCAACATCAACCTTGAGCTTCACAAACACTTACACACTGTGCCCAGACAGACAGACACACATACACAGAGAGAGAGAGACACATACACAGAGTGAGAGAGACAGACACACAGAGAGACAGACAGACAGACACACACAGGTGGGAGAGGAGAAAGAGAGAGACCCATGAGAAAGTAAATATCCATTAAACAAGCTTACTACATACAGCAAGGTTATCTTTTAAAACCAATGAAACAGGGCTGAGGCTATAGCTCAGTTGGTTACATGCTCACCCAGAACACACAATTCTGCCCCTAGAAGCACATGAACAAGGCACTGTGATGCATGCCTATGATCCCAGCAACCAGGAGGTGGAGGGAGGCAAGGAGAATTAGAAAATCAAGGTCATCCTTGCCTACATATCAAGTTCAGGGATTCCTAGGACACAATGACTTTCTGTTTCAAATAAATCTTTAGAAAAATAAAGCTATTTTGAGGGAAGCACAAATTAAAGCAATTCATGATGACTACTAACACTGTAAAAGATACTTAAAGGAGTCCTACACACAGAGGAGAAAGACATCTCAATCATGAGACCACAGGGGAGAAAAATCAATGGACGGATGAACAAAGAAGAACTGGGAAATAATTGTGACCCATTCAAAATAGGCATCCGGCCCCAATATGAACACATGAATAAGATGATCATGAAAAGAGAAAAGAATAAGATAAACAACCAGCCCTATCAAGAAAAAGGTTATAGGGACCAGCAAGCCCCTCTAAACAACAACCCTGAGTTTTAACCTTCAGTTAAAAGATAAAGAGCAGCGCTTCTTAACCTTCCTAAGGCTGCAACCCTTTAATACAGTTCCTCATATTGTAGTGACCCCCCAACCATAAAGTAACTTCCATTGCTACTTCATAACTGTAATTTTACTACGGTTATGAACTGAAATGTAAATATCTGTGTTTTCTGATGGTCTTAGGCGGCCCTTGTGAAAGGGTCATTTGACCCCCCACACAAAGGGGTCATGACTGACAGGCTGAAAACCACAAACTGGAAGGGACAGAAGTCAATACCCCAACCAAACAGAAGCTGAAACCAGTGAAGGCAGCTGTACTCAGACCTGAACTTCAAGCAGAAACAAGATAAAGAAGGTACCAAATGCTGAGAACGGGATGACCCATAATAGGGCTATACTAACCATACCCACCTAACACTGGGGCCCTAGTTACACAAACAAGCACCATAAAGGCTGACCATGAATGCATTAGTCCACATTCAGTACTGTTGGGTGATTTCAATACTTTTCTCTCACAAACAGATAGGCCATCTAGACCAGGAGTTCTCAACCTGTAGATCATGACCATCAGAAAACATAAGAGAAACAACAGAAAGTATATGAAGACCTGGAGATTGAACAGTATGACAGTGAAGGAACTGGAAAAGAAATTCTATGATTTCCAGAATCAAATGAAAATGAAAACACAGTTTATCAGATTATTTTGGATGCAGTGAAAGCAGTCTCACATTTTTTCTTAAAATTGTTGTGTGTGTGTGTGTGCACGTGCATATATGTATGCTGTGTACGTGAGTGTGTGGGCTGTCCCAGAGGTGTGTACCTGTACACCCAGACACCACGGTGGGCTGTCCCAGAGGTGTGTACCTGTACACCCAAACACCATGGTGGGCTGTCACAGAGGTGTGTACCTGTACACCCAAACACCATGGTGGGCTGTCCCAGAGGTGTGTGTACCTGTACACCCAAACACCATGGTGGGTTGTCACAGAGGTGTGTACCTGTACACCCAAACACCACGGTGGGCTGTCCCAGAGGTGTGTACCTGTACACCCAAACACCATGGTGGGCTGTCACAGAGGTGTGTACCTGTACACCCAAACACCATCCACCCGACAGGGTCTCCACACAACCTGTACACCCAAACACCATGGTGGGCTGTCACAGAGGTGTGTACCTGTACACCCAAACACCATGGTGGGCTGTCCCAGAGGTGTGTGTACCTGTACACCCAAACACCATGGTGGGTTGTCACAGAGGTGTGTACCTGTACACCCAAACACCACGGTGGGCTGTCCCAGAGGTGTGTACCTGTACACCCAAACACCATGGTGGGCTGTCACAGAGGTGTGTACCTGTACACCCAAACACCATGGTGGGCTGTCCCAGAGGTGTGTACATATGCATCCAAACACCACGGTGGGTTGTCACAGAAGTCTGTACCTATACACCCAGACACCACGGTGGGCTGTCCCAGAGGTGTGTACATGTACACCCAGACACTACGGTGGACTGTCCCAGAGGCGTGTATCTGTATGCCCAAACACCATGGTGGGCTGTCACAGAGGTGTGTGTACCTGTATTCCCAGACATCACAGTGGGCTGTCCCAGAGGTGTGTACCTGTAATCCCAGCTATTAGGAAGTCTGAGACGGGGAGGGGAGGTCACAAACTTGAAGCTACTATGGGCAACTACCAAGACTTTAAAAATAAAAACTTAAAAAAAAAGTGGTAGGGATGCAGGTTGGTTGTAGAGCACTTTCCTGGTATATATGAGACCCTGGGTCCCATCCTCAGGACCATAAAACAAAACAAACCACAGTAAAAGTCACAGCCACAGTCACACCTTAAATATTACAAGTTTTATTAACTTTGCCTCAGTAAAGCTGAAGAAGAAAGAAAGAAAGAAAGAACGAACGAACGAACGAACGAACGAANGAAAGAAAGAAAGAAAGAAAGAAAGAAAGAAAGAAAGAAAGAGCCAAACAACAAATCCGGTTAAGCCTGTGGGGGGTCTACTCAAGGGTTCTGATCTCCTCGGTTAGCTGTGAGTGCCTGGCTGGTCCGAGAACAGTATGTTCTCTTAAGTTGATACGACACTAATCTAACTGCCCTTCAGTTGAATAGCATGCTTTTCCAGAAACAAGATCTCATGTTAGTAGTTTAAATTCATTAAATATTAAAAATATAAAAAAAATTATATTTAAAATGCACCTTAAAATCGAGTATCTACCACCATGTTCTATAAACAAAAGGTTATTTTGGTAACCACAGAAACACAAAGTCACACTGTCCCTAATAATTTCTGCATTTTCAGTAACAAATGTTTTCTATATTTTGAGATTTCCTAGAAGATAAAAATAAAAGACCAACTTCTATAAGGGAAAGAAACTCAAAAGTCAGAGCTGCGCCTGGGAACCTCCATTGAGCAGGGTCATGTACCTCCCCAGGTGTGAACGAGGGTCACGTACCTCCCCAGGTGTGAATGAGGAGGGTCACATACCTCCCCAGGTGTGAACATGGATCCTCTTCCACCACATGTAGAGGAAAAGCAGGGCAGACAGGAAAAATTGGGAGGTGGTGTTGGCCCAGGCTGACTCTCTGCAGGAGAAAAGTGAGGGTTAGCTCAAGTGTGCCCTTCCAAACACAAGCCCACAGACTGCCTCTGACAAGCTTTGGCTGGCAGCAAGCTTGCAGTGTCTGTGCCAGCTTCCTTTGTGTGTTGGCTGAATCCATGTGTGATAGGCTTGTTTGACTCCACGGAGATGGACACCAAAGGGCTTGAGCTGTATTGCCATCCCACAAGGCACCAACCTTTACCAACCCCAACTAAGCATTTCTTAGATGATGACTAGTTCAAATGGGCTGAACCAGCCAGCTCCGCTGTTCAAGGGCTCATCTAAGCCATGGTTTTATTGCACAGGATTAGAGTGGGTTTGTTTTCTGTCAACAAAGCACTGGGCATCATCAGTGGGAGCCATTTTCCCACCCCACGCACATGCTGGGCCTGCGCAGAGCCACTCTCAGCTGTCTTGATTACTTTCCTTCTCATGCTCTTGTCTGAGCTTCACACTTGATCGTTTAGTAACCCACCCCTGTATTCGCTCCTCCTTTTCCCAACTCTCCTGGGCATATCTCTTTAGGAAAAGTCCAAGACTCTGCCTCTTAGGTACCCTTCACAGGGGATCCTGAGCCACTGGTCCTCCCCTTCCCTTATGGGCCCTCTCTATGCTCTGATCAATGCCTGGATGACAGTTGTCGTTGCTTGTCAACTTAGCTGTATTAAGAGATGTCTAAGAATAGGGGTTTTTTTTCTTTTAAAATCTCTGTCTGTGGGGCATGCCTAGAGGTGGACATAGGAGGCAGTAACTGAGGGGAGACCTACCCCAAATGTAGGCCACACAACCCATTGTGATCCAGACACAAAGAAGTCAGAGGAAAGAACATTCCAGCGTCTGCAAGCCCCCTTTCCTTTTGAGGTGAAAGTGTTTATTGATGTCGTCACCACCCACTGATATTCGACTCCAGTCTCTTGCTGGTTGACTTTTGTCACAAACCTAGACACATCTGAGAAGAGGGACTCTTCAGTGAGAAATTGTCTCCAAGACTGTCCTGTAAACAAGTCTATGGGAGGTGGCCTTGATTAGTGTCTTGTGCCTGAGGGGCCAGCTCACTGTGGGTGGTGCCACCCCTGGGCAAGTGGTCCAGGGTGGTATAACAAAGCAGGCTGAGCCAGCCATAAGCAGTGCTCTCCACTGCCTCTGCATAGCTCTGACTCTGACTTTCCTCCATAACGTGATGTCAAGGTGTAAGCAAGAGAAGCCCTTCTCTGCCAGGTGCACACCTTTAATTCCAGCACTCACGAGGCAGAGGCAGGCGGATCTCTGTGAGTTCGAGGCCAGCTAGCTCCAGGACAAGCTCCAAAGCTACAGAGAAACCCTGTCTCAAAAAACAAAACAAAACAAAAAAACCCAAGAAGCCCTTTTCTCTCCCAGCTGCTTTCGTCATGGTGTTTCATCATGCTACCACCAACTCTGCAGGAGTTTCCAGGCCTTCAGTGCCAGTTTGGGACAGCTGAGGCCTCTAACTTCTTTCTTGCCTCTTCAGGGTGTATATGGCCACAGTTAGACTGCCCAGCTCTTAGCATAGAAGTCCATCCCAGAAATCCTCTTTCATAGTGTGTGCCTGTTCTCTCTTTCCCTCCCTCTCTTCTTCTTTCTACTGAAAGACCCCAGAAAGACCCTGCTAGTTTGCCCATCATAGCTATGTACTTTATTCTTTGTTTT
>LOEQ01004073.1:91370-106207 GCA_001685075.1 Bramus lutescens
CCAGGGGTGAAAAAAAATCAACATTCTAGTTGGTACAGTATTTCCAACTATTTCCAACACTGGTGTTTGGTAGGTTAAGTGTATTACATACATTGTCCACTCACAGTGCATGTCCCCCTTTCTCTGTCCATGTGTGTGTATTGTGAGGGAGACTCTCCATCTCTCTGTCTCTGTGTGTGCGCCATGTGTCTATGACTCTGTTTCTCTGTGTGTGAGAGAGACTCTCCATCTGTTTCTCTCTGTTGTCTGTGACTTTCCATCTCTCTGTGTATGTGTCTTGTGTGTCTGTGATTCTCCATCTGTATGGTATGTATCTGTGACTTTCAGTCTCTGTATGTGTGTGAAAGAGAGACTCTCCATCTCTCTGCGTGTGTATGTGTGTGTGTGCTGTGTGTCTGTGACTCTCCGTCTCTCTGTCTCTGTGTGTGTGTTGTGTGTCTGTGATTCTCTTGTCTCTGTGCGTCTGTGTGAAAGAGAGAGACTCTCCAACTCTCTTTGTTGTCTGTGACTCTCCATCTTTCTGTTTCTGTGTGTATGTGCCGTGTGTCTGTGATTCTCCGTTTGTGTTGTATGTGTCTGTGACTCTCAGTCTCTCTGTCTCTCTCTCTGTATGGGTCTGTGTGTATTAGAGAAAAAGAGAGGGTGGAGAGAGAGAGAGAGAGAGAGAGAGAGAGAGAGAGAGAAAGAGAGATTACTTGTTAGAGGGCCCTGAACATACTAAGCATGTGTTTGTCTACCACAGCAATTCCCCCAGTCTGGATGTAATATTTTCAGTATGTAATCCCATAAACCGGGGAGCAATATGTGGCTTGATCTCTGGTTCTTCCATGTCACTCAACTCTGACATATACTCTCACTAAAATCCCCCCCACCAAGACGGCAATGACTCCGAGGAGCAGGAGCCCTCGCCTCAGGACCAACTGTTTCCCAGATAGTTCATTGCTGGCCTTCGAGTGGACCGGAAAAACTTGTTGCTGGTTCGTCTGCTGGTCCAGCTGAGTCTCATCTTTCTTTTCGAGATCCGTCATCATAATTTCTCCATGGCTTTCTGGACCAACTGTGGGGGGGAGGAAGGACCTTAGTGAGCAGTGTGTAAGGACTTTTATTTTCATATGTACAAATGGTGGTTATTATTCGTGATTATTTCTAGAAGAGGGTTGATTCAAGAAACAATTATTGTGATAAATAAATAAATAAGCAAACAATTGTTAACTGTTAGGTAAGAGATCTTAGGGCTGTGCACCTGCTGCTTTAAATGACTATTAATGTCCCTTCAAGTTGCCGTTTGTTTCAGATAAGGCCCTGAAAAGAAAACCATAACAAAGTCATCAAAATTGCCAAGCCATTCTGACTTACTCTTCTGCCTGACTTGCATTTTGTCTGCTACAGCCTCATTATACTGACACTCTCTGTCCAAAAGTTCCTGTCCACCATTTTGTTCATGCAAGGTATGATTTGTGTACGCTCAGAAGTGTCCCTGCCTTGACCTGTGCTAAGTCTCCCCCATAGGAATAGGCATAAGTGGCTCCAATTTGATCTTGATACTGCTTTTGTTCCAGGAGATACTCACAGGACAAATAGGGTACATTCATGTTTCATTTTGTAGTAGAAACATAACTTACAGGACTACATTTGCACCCCACTCTCTAGGACGGGATCCGTGAGTGTATGCTGTCAGCAGCTTGCAAGCATGCACTGCTAATGTTTTGTTTGTTCGGAGTTAACTTTCAATCTGAATGTTGTCCAAATTGGTTCTGGAGAAATGCAAGCTTCGGTGACCTTGGCCAGCCCTCTGCTGCTATGGAATCTCAGAGACAGGCCAAATACTTGGCCAGGGGGCCAAAACTAAACTCTAAAATTATTTATTGCCTCTTGTGGTTTGAATATTTCCTCACTATGCTCCCTTTTCCTCCCTTTGGAACAGTAATGTATAACCTGTGCCGTTGTATGTTGGAAGTATGTGATCAGCTTTTCTGTTTTGATCTTACAGAAGATTACAGTTAAGACAGTGAATCTCTGAAGAGAACTTGGACCTTAGACTTTGAAACAGGGTTGAGACTGTGATAGACTATGAGGACTTTTGAAGTTGGACTGAATCATTTTGGCTTTATGATATGGCCACAAGCCTATGGGGGCCAGAGAGTGGAACATGGTGGTTTGAATGAAAAATGGCCCCCATGGGCTCATAGGGAGTGACACCATTAGGAGGTGAGCACCTTGCTGGAGGAAGCATGTCACTGAGGTTCCAGAAGCTCAGCTTAGGCCCAGTGGCTCACTCTTCCTTCCTGCTGCCCGGAGATCCAGATGCAGAACTCTCAGCCCCCCTCCCCCCCAGTACCATGTCTATCTGTACTCTACCATGTTTTCTGCCATGATGATAATGGACTGAATCTCTGAACTGCAAGCCAACCCCCAATTAAATGTTTCCTGTATAAGAGTTGCCGTGGTCACGGTGTCTATTCACAGCAATAGAAACCCTAAGACACCGCTCTTCCCCATTCTCGGTAAATAGGCTAGTAAGAGAAGACGTAGGTAGGCGGGTCTCCCCCAGGCTTCCCAGGTCTTCCAGCATGTTGAATAGAGCCAACTAAGATTCAGTTCCCTGTTTCTGTTTATTGGGATAGAAAACCAAATTCCATCCCCAGTACTGCTGAGGGAGGGATTTCCAGGACACTCTTCACTCTTATCTCTGGGTTGCGCTTACTGGCTTTGTACTTCATCAAGAAATGACTCTGGAATCATCCAAGTAGAGGTGAAGATCACTTGAAGAGACACTTGTGCCTCTTCCTTCAGCCACCAGACAACAATGGTTCCCAAGATATGGCATTTCCCCAGAAATCTCCTGCTAAGGGAAGGAGAAGGCCGGTGCCTGGCGCCAGTCAGAGAGGAGCTTGCCTCCTACAGAGATTTCATAGTTCTGACAGGAAGACTGTCAGTGACGGGTCTCACCAGGACTGCACACTGACACCAATGCATTCCTTATACCCTCTGCTTAAACTTATACCTCATGTCAGGACCCTGAAGGTAAAGGGGAGAGGTATCACTGGACCTTTTCAGTTGTTTCTCTTTCCAGTGTAGCTACAATGAACAATAATCCCGTCTCTCTGCTTCCTGGCATTACTTATCTGTTCAGTTGGCCCCTTGAGGACAGGGGTTGAGCCTGGGGCAGGGCTGCAGGGCCCAGGCTCTGACCCCTAACAATGCTGGTAACAGCCCCATGTTTAGTTCATTATCTCTGAGGGCCTCTCTTCACTCTACAAACCCAGCCAGCGTGGGGAGCCAGAGAGCTTCCTAGGCTCAGGCTTTTCAAGGGGCCCGATACCTACCTCACAGGCATTTCATACTGAAGATAAGACAGATGGAGGACAGATAAACAAAGACATGACTCAAGACATTCACAGAACTAAATATGGGACTTGTCACCCCCAAGGACCCACTGAGTACCAAGCAAGATAATGACTCACATGAAGACTCAAGTCTCATGCCCTTGTGGAATGAGACTACTAACAGGAAAACACATCAGAAATTTTCCAAGAGAAAAATAAAGGCAGATTACCTAGAAGCCTTAGAAGATGGGCATCAGCTTTCTTTAAAAGCTTAAGGGTACATAAGTGATTGAGTACACCTTAGCTGAAATGCCTGGAAACAGAAATTTCATATTCCAGGGGTTTGGATGTCAGAATGTTTCAGATTAGGGGTTTTCCACCTGTGCTAAGGCTGTTACAATGGCTCAAAGTCCTGACAACATCATAATACAGGTTTACCAGGCATGGCTGTGCACACCTGTAATGCCAGTTTAGAGGCAGTAGGGTCAGAACTTCAAGGTCATCCTCACCTAAATGCCAATTCAAGGCTAGCCTGAACTACATAGATCCTGTGTCAAAGAAACAAAACCAAATAAAACTTTCAAAATTAATATCAGGTCACACCTACAAAATACTTTGGCTGTGTCTGCCAGTTCCTAAAGCAATCCTCACAGTAACAAGACAGGCTAAGTGTCATTATTTCCCAAATTTCACAAACTAGTCCTTCCTCTTAAGATAATTGTTAAATCAGGTAAAAGGAATTAAATAGAGCATCTTGAAGGTAGCAGAGAATTAATGATGCAAGAAAAGTTCCCAGAGCAAGCTGGGACCCTGGGGGGCGAGCCAGCCTGGAGGGCAGGGCTGGCTTTGTCCTGACGGTTCTGTGTGTAGGACATGTGGCTCAGGACTCAGGACTGAGCAAGCACCTGGTGAAGGTGGGCCTGCTAAACCTCCCTGTGTCTGGGATCGAAGCCCTCATGGGCTGCATGCAGGATTTAAAGATGTCCCCACCTCCCGCAAGTCTCAGGGTGTGTGGACCAAAATTTTTCAATACATTTTTTAAAAGAAAAGAAATACCTTTCGGGAGGGGGAGGGAAATGGGAGGAGGAGAGGAGGTGGAAATTTTTAATAAGAATAATAATAAAAAAGTGGGAAAAAAGAACGCTGCTATAATTATGTGCTCGCTTAAGCTAATTATATTTATAATTTTATACAGAAACAGTACAAATTAATTAAAGCACCTCAATTGGTACCACAGTGTTAACAGAAAAAAAAAAGAAAAGAAATACCTGTCGAAGGCTTGTGGGAGTACCAAGTATTAGCAGAGAGCCGAAGAAGCTTGACCTAGCCATAACAGTGTGTTAGTGTGTGGAATCAAAGGGAACAAACGTAGTTTATCTCCAAGTGGGTGGAACTTGACATCTGCTTCTGAAACTTTAGTGTCCTGCTTCAGTGAGAGCGCACAGCAGCTAACCCAGGTGTGTCCCACAAACCCCTCCAGTCCTGTAGGGCCAGGTCTACCCCAGAGCTAAGAGTTGCAGCATACCTGGGTGAGCCGGCTCCTGAGAGACAGCAGAACTACCATTCATGGCCACATTTACCTTCAAATTGGCATGTACTTGAGCCTAGAAAAGTACATGAAACTCCAAGTTAAGTTGAGGTATCAGTAGGTAATGTTACTAAACATGGCCACCTGGTTTAGAAGCCATGTCCCTGACCTGACATGTGAGCTAAAGCCTCACTGGGTCACTGTGGAACTCTCTTCCAAAACTGAACCGGGTTCCAAGAGCAGAAGAGGAGTAGGCTAATCTGAGGGGGAGATCAACCAAGGTCGCTAAGGATTCGCCCCTCTTCATCTTCTTACTTCCGTTGCCGTTTCTGTATCCCATTTCCAGACCTCACACTGACAGTGTCTTCATACACAAACACACACACACACAAACACACACACATGAACTTGGAGAAAGTCTCTCCAGTTCCAATTTTTCTCCTGAAATTGGCTTTTCCCGGCAAGAGACCTGAAATGGAATCCGGTTTTCCTATTCACTGAGCAAATGAAGGGGAATGAATGGGGCCAGGGTCATGAAGCCCTTCACCTCAAAACCCTACTAAAGCAAAACAAGCCCAATAATAACAAGAAAATCATAAAAGTAGCATAAGAACCTCCCAAAATGAAGGAATGCATGCCACATACGGTCTGGCTTGGCATCTGCAGAAAGACTGGGGAGCAATGAGGACGCTTACCTGTTGACAGGCGAGTTTCCAATTGAGCCGAGCAATAAAAGCCAGGAAACATACAACCTGACAGACAGTGCAGATGATGATCCCTGACCACAGACCTGTGCAGGGAGATTTGACAGGTTAGTTCAAGGAGACAATGGCCATACTAAGCCAGCTTCAGTGGGCTCTCACAGTGGGCTAGAGACCTGCAGAGACCAGCACTCGTTGAGACCACCTGCCATGATTCACAATGTCAGAGCAACAGCTCCAGGAGGCTATTTGGGTCCTTTTTGCTTATGGTGATAGGATATTAAGAAATGGGCCAGCTGTAAGAAAATACTTTTTCACAAAAATCACTGCTTTGTGCTCCTCAAAAGAGGAGACTAACTTCTTAATTGGCATATGTATGTGTGTGGCCTATGTGTGTGTGTGTGCGCTTGCGTGTGTGTGGACATGTGGGTAGGGTACACATGCATGTGTTTGCATAATTGTGGAGGCTTGAGATTGGTGTCAGGCATCTTCCTTGATTGCTCTCCACTTATAGAATGAGGCAGGGGCTCTCCCCACCTTATATAATGAGGCAGGGGCTCTCTCTACCTTCTATATTGAGGCAGGGGCTCTCTCAACCTTATAGAATGAGGCAGGGGCTCTCTCAATCTTATAGAATGAGGCAGGGACTCTCTCAACCTTAAATAGTGAGCAGGGTCTCTCACTGAATCCAGAACTCACTGTTCTGGCAATCCGACTATGCAGTTTGTTCTGGGGTTTCTCTGACTTTGCCTCCCTATACTTGTATTACTTAGTTTTATTCCCAGCCAGCTTTTTACCTGGGCTCTGGGGATTCAAACTCCAGTCTTCATGGTTGAGTGGTAGGTACTTTACCTGCTGGGCCATCTTGTCAACTAAAACTAACATTTTTATGGCCAATAAGTGAGTTTAAATATTTCACTTTTATTTTGAATATTTCTTGTAGATGCCTTTGATTTGGAAATTAATTATTTTGTGTGGCTCTCAGCTTAAAAAGGTAGCAAAGCAGAACACCAAAGTTCTCATTAAAAACATCTCTGGAAGGAAAAATGATACAATAATAATCTCAAAAAAATTTTAAAATATAGTTTAAAAATCCCATTCTTGATGCCTAAAAAAGGAAACAAACTACTGGGGATGGAAGCCAGGGCCTTGTATGTGCCTGGCATGCACTCCGTACTGAACTGCATGCATCTCATTGGAAGGGACCGTCTTAGAAATCAGCCTCTGCATTCCAAAATTCTGCCTGTAAGACCCTGATCCTGCCTTGCGTGGATATGGAGACAACATGGGGAGTAGTAGAGGGGGTTAAACTAGGACCCACCCATCTTTTCTCATTGTTTGTTTTGTTTGAGACAGGGTCTCACTATGTAGCCCTGGCTGGACTAGTATTCACTACGTAGGTCAGACTGGCCTCAAACTTACAAAGATCTGCTTGCCTCTGCCTCCCCAGTGCTGAAACTGAAGATTTGTGCCACCACACATGGCAGAAATCCATCTTAAAAATCCCCCAGAGATTTCTGCTCAACCTTCAAACCTAACTTTGTTTAGACACAAACTTTGCTTCCACCGTGGGCTACACTGTAGGAAGGATTGGGGAGCACACAGAGTGGATCCCCAGGTCCTGGTGAGTCTATCTAATAAACTTGCATGAGGAACCACAGGTGATGAGCCATTTGTCCACAGTGAACAAGCAACAGAACCAAAGCTCTTCCGGTCAGGAAGTGCTGAGCACACAACCAGACGTGTACCACAGCACGAGACTCCAACTCTGGAACCCATTGCTGCAGCAACTGCCCTGGAAAAGGAGCTTCTCCGCCTCATGACACAGTCCAGGAAGCCAGCCTGCTAGAAGCTGCCCCTGCAGAGAACGAGGTTACCACCACTTGAAAGCTAAACGGTGACTGTGACCAGTAACTGACAATCTCCCTCATCTAGGCCACAGTCAAATATGAAACCTTAAGCAACCACACAAGGCCATGTCTTTTCGGCTGCTTTCAGTCAGGACACACCTGAGCCTCCCTCCTCCTCCACGATGCTCTCCCAACTCCTCTGCTTGCCTTTCAGCTCTCTGCCAAGACAAAGATGGGAGGGAGGGACCGAGTCCCTCGCATAATAGGATCCAAATACATAAACTTTGCTCTCTGATCAGATCCACCGGAAGGGCTGAGGATAAACCCCAGTCATAGTTCAAAGGCTTATCTCTACTTTACTCTGGTTAGGTTGACAGCTCTGCTCCTTGGTGCCAACTGCCCCACATCTCATTTATCAAGAGTGATCGATTAGTCTGCTCTTCACAAGAGTAAAGTCAGTGACCACCAGTCAGTCCCAGGATGGAGGAAGAAAGGCTTCCTCCTTCAAACACCCAGTTCCCACACAGAAACGACAAAGCTCATTCCAAAGATTTTTGACAGAAATACCCAGCTAGCTCTAGCTGTAATCTGAGTTATGAACTTATTTCCATGAATGTCATCATGCCTATTAACAGATACAGGGTGATTATCAGAACCCTCTGGGCAGGGCCAGGAATGCGTGTCTGAAAACCGCTGGGGGAAACTGATAGCTGACAGCTGTTCTGATTAGTCGCTCTGCCTGTGAGAGCCCGCAGCCTTCAAGGAGCTTCCAGAAACCTCTTGTACACACCGCACACCCTAAAGGTGGCGACTGAAGGATGAGGCCGACATGTACTGCACTTCCATCTAAGAAGCCATTAGAAGGACCAGGTACATGCTCGCCCACAGCCTCACCTCCCCAGGGTCCCCATCATTTCTCTCCAAGAATCCCCAGTTACCTCCACTTTGCACACAGCAGATACACTTTGTAGAAGAATTAAAAGGGCCAAAGACAGCCTTGGGATATCCATGTATCTACATTTAAAGTTGGTTCCTTTCTAACGTTTAACTCAGCCAGACATGGGGACACACACCTGTAATCCCAGCACTTAGGAGGCTAAACAGGAGGATCTCACGTTCAAGGCCTGTTTGGACTACAAAGGAAGCTGCTTCCTAAAATTAAAAACGAGAGAAAAACAGCAACAGCAAAGCAAAGTTAAACATAATTGGGCGTGCTCATGTATGTCCTGAATCCCTGTACTCCAGAGGCAGAGGCAGGTGGATCTCTGTGAGATCAGAGCCAGCCTGGTCTACAGAGTGAGTTCCAGCCTAGCTAAAATTATATAATAAAACTGTCTTTTAAAAAAAGTAAATTCCAGATGCATCATTCACTGTAGAAAATGATGATGTCACAGGGAGATGGATAACCTAATGACCCTGGCATAAACAGGCCACATTGTCTGCATACAGCAAAACAGCACTTTGTACTCCATAAATGCTCATAATTGTGTTTATCGATTAAAATAATATTAATAAAAATATGAAAGAGACTATGAAGTGTCTCCTTAGTATTTTGTACTGATTGCATGTTACAATATTAATATTTTAGAAGTGTTGTGTTAAATAAAAATACTATTTCAAAACCTAGACTCCGGTGTTTCCGTTGGCTCCGTCATTGGCAGATCCAGGCCATGAACAGTGCCGGAAACTCAGTCAGACATTNATGAACAGTGCCGGAAACTCAGCCAGACATTATCTGTGCCTTCATAGCCACAGAACTCTGGCACTCTCCTTCTTTGAACAACTCCAATATTTTTAATTAAAATATTATTGAACTTGAGAAAAAGGAGTGACATTGTTAACTACGTGGGGCTGGAAATCCTCGGCAGCTATCGGATGACTCCTGGGCTCCTCTGAGCCCACCACATACTGATGGACTCAAACAAACCATGCGTAAGTCCGTCATTCCTTTACCCCAAAGACAACAGTTGGGTTTTCATCTAACCACTTATTCATTGCCAATGCATTCTCAGTTATTATCTTAGAAACCAAAGCTGGACAGTTATCTATTTCCCTACTTTAAAAAAGAAGAAGATGATGATGGTCATTTCTGAGATGTGGGTTCAGCTCCAAGGTCATCCAGAGGAGTCTGCCCCACCATCCCTCGCTCTACATTCCTCCCACGTGTCCCTCTGCAGGGACATGTGAGATACACGGATGATGACAGCAGGTGGGGAGCAGTGGCTGCAGAAGGGGGCAAAGGTGACAAGGAGCCCACCACCAGCCCTGCCCTCTGAGTACACGGGGTGCTGTTCCAGGAAGTTCTGTGTCCAGCTCCAATCATCTTAACCTGGGGCTTCCCCCACATCACCTCAATATACCAGGATAAAGCCTCGGTACTGCGTTATCATGCCAGGGGCTTCACAGTGCTATGGACCCTCATTAAAGGAAGAAGGCAAGATCTACAGTCAGGGTAAGCAGTGAAGTTTCCGTGTACCTGGCCATCACCCCTTGGGTCTGTGGACAGCTGGCCTGTCTTCCCACAGGCAGGCTTACCTATCACGCCCAGCTTGGCTGCGAACATCAGTGCAATCCCGATGGGGAGGCCAATCACGTAATACCCGATGGCGTTAACGATGGCTCCAACCTTCTGGTTTCCAGTACCCCTCAGAACTCCACCACAAGTACACTGTGGGCAGGGGGCATCCATCAGTGTGAACACAGCTGGTACTGCTAAAGACCCCACCTCGCAAGCGCAGAGTGCCTCTCTGTGGTCCTCAGACTTGAACATGACTTTGCGATAATGCTTGTAGAAGCGGCCATGATAACAATCAACAGTAGCCCCTAGACCACTCTATCCCTACTTCCCACTTGAAATTTAGCGTAATCAGAAGAAATCACTGATGGAGACCGTGGAAGTGGGCAGGGAAGTCAGGCTCTATACTCACAGCAAGACTTTCAAAGAGGTGGGACACAGCATAAATGGGGACCACTTGTGCCACCAAGGCCACGATGTCTCTGTCGGGAAAACAGAGCACGTGGTAATTAGTGAAAAAGAAGGGCCGGAGAGAGGGCTCAGTGGTTTAAGAGCACTTGTTCTTGCAGAGGATCCAGGTTCAATTCCCAGCACCCATATGACAGGTTACAACTGCCTCTGACTCCTGTTCTAATAGGTTCAAGAGCTTCTTCTGGCTTCCATGGGCACCAGACATGTATGAGGCACAGACACACGTGCAGGCAAACATCCAAAGGCTTAAAAAAGAAAAAAGCATCCAAGGGCGTGGACCCTAGGATAAGAGGCCCCACATGTACCCTAGCTCAACAAGGCTTGGACTCTTTGTCTAGCTGCCCTGGTACACTCACACTAGGGGTAACAAGTGGGGACGAGTCTACTGCTATGTGACACACATCAGAAACCAGTTTCCTAATTTAGTTCATGGCCTTTGTGGGGGAAAGCCATGCAATCCATTTAGTCAATAAAAACCAATGAAAAGATTTAGTATCCATCTAGCCACGGAAAACAAAGCTGAGATCGCACTGCCACCCTCCTGGCTAACCCAGTCCCTGGGGCAGATCTTGAATGCATATCTCAAGAGCTGTCTAAGTGACACCTGACAGAGCAAGCATGCCACATGCTGTCTGTATAGAGTGTGGCTCCACAGCAGAGCATCTGCCTAGCATGTGTGAGGCCTGCGTTTGGCCCTGGCACCATCAAACAATGAATGATCTTCCCAGTCAAGCAAGTTTGGTCGCTTTTAGAAATGGGATCTACCCTTAATGCTATGGATTTGGATTTTAATGCCTGCACGTTAAGGGAAAGAAAGGAAATGCTACCAGGAGAAGCACCCTCAGAGGCACTGATTGGGACAAAAAGCAGACAAACAAAAAACCTGTCTAGCATTGAATATTTGCTGAGCAAATGAGTAAAGAATCCAGCATAGGATTGGGTGGTTGCCTTCTTCCCTCGAGCCAGCACAGGGACACAGCTGTTTGTTAAAGCATCGAATGAGAAGTTTATGCAAGCAAGTCCGATGGCCACTGCCTCCCAGGCCACACCATGACTGCCCTGTCTCCATATTCTTACTACTCCTGTGATTGTCCGATGCTTATGAGAATAGAAGCAAATACAAACAGCTATGAAAGACTCCCCTGGCACACACACGTGCCCGCCTCGTGATGCCTGCTTCACTTTTTCTCCCTGACCATCTCTCTTCTAGTGCACGGAAATGCACTTTCAGTCCAGAGCCGCTCGACCCTAGTTACTAAGTCATCTTGGGTTCTAATTTCTTTCTTTCTTTCCTATCTTGGGGTCAGGGGGAGAGGCAACGCACAGACTGCAGCAAGGCCTTCTATGCACGTACTAAATACACGCCCTCCCACTGAGCCACACCCCCAGGCCCTTTCCTTGGACTTTTAAATAGATAAGTAACTCATTTTTGCAGGACTAAGGGTCAAACCAGGGCTTCAAGTTTATAAAGCGCTGAGCTGTATCTTCAGCCTGATTTTGGGTTTTTAGATCAGTTTTGGTGACTGGGAACAGACTGGTTTTCTGGTGTGTGTGTGTGTGTGTGTGTGTGTGTGTGTGTGCGTGCGTGTATGTGTGTGTGTGTGAACTGTCAGATTTGGGTGCTCTGGGGATACATTTGCTTCACAAGGAATCCAGTTTCCTTTTCTGTGCTTTGAAAGATTAAACATCTATATTTTAAAGATCTATATTTTAATAATTTGAAAACTTTCTCCCTTGGAATCTTCTGGAATCAGTGACTTTTTTGGCATTTTCAAACAAGTTTCCCTTCTTACAAGGGAACCAGTTTATTTAGTCTTTTCTAGAGCAAATTTTGATCAACTAGTCTAGAAAATTATTTCTTTTTCTGTGTCTTTTTGTTGTCCTTGTTTTGTTCTGTTTATTGACACAGGGCCTCACTCTGCAGCCCAGGCTAACCTGAAGCCTGTTTTCCTCCTGCCTCTGTATCCTGAGTGGGAGAATTACAGGCATGTGAAACTGTGCCTGACTTTGCTCTTCTAGGTTTTAATTTTTCCTTACAAAAACAGATTGTGAGAACTAATCTCTTAGGATTTTTTTTGAATGATCATGTTTGTGTGTGTGCCTGCCTGCCTGCCTGCCTATCAGCTGCAAAATTTGCCCTAGAAAAACTGAAGATCTAAATAAGATGATTTCCTTGTAAGAAGTAAGAGAAACTTGCTTTCAAATGCCCTTCTGGTGAGAGTTACAGAACTGCCACCTGGACCATATCCTTGGCTGGGTACAGGGGCAGAGGAAGGGGAGAAGAAGGGCACCAGAGCCTGGGCTGTGTCCCACCAGCAGATAGATTAGGTTTGCCCTTCTCTCTGTGTTCTCTTCATGGTGATTACTGAGGTAGGATTTCACCTGGTTCGTTTATTCTGCCAGTTTAAGTTAGCCTTGCACACAGAACGGCAGGGATACAATCTGAGAAAAGACTTTTTATTCAATTTCATCACTATGTGACATCACAGAATGAGGTCACCCAAACCTAGATGGCTTAGCCTGCTACTCAGGGACTGGGTCTGTCTGTCTGTCTGTTACAAACTGCTGCTCCTAGGGACTGACAAACAAAATGACATGAAATCCAACATGAGAGAAAACGCTGGGATTGAGGTGCATGCCTGTCACAGAGCCGCTGAGGGAACAGCAGGCTGAGCAGTGCGCTACAGCAAACATTGTATACGTAGGAAGAATATGCTGTATGTGATGAAAGGTACAGGGGAGAGGGAGGTGAATATGATCAAAGCATACTATATACATATATGAAAACATAATAATCAAATGTAGTTTTAATTGCTCATTATTATTCTTTGTGCATGGGTGTTGCCTGCACACACGTGTCTGTGTAGCACATGTATAACTGGTGTGCCCTTGGAGGCCAGAAGAGGACCTAAGATTCTTTGAACTAGAGTTCCAGATGGTTGTGCTGCTAGGTGACTGCTGGGAACTGAACCAAAGGCCTCTGGAAGCCAGCACTCTTAACCGCTGAGCCATCTCTCCAACCCCTAAATGCATTTTTTTCTTTTACTGTGTCCAGGTTTCTTTATTTAAGACTGGACTGATGAGTGATAGGAACTCAAAATCAAGAGCTTCGTTTTCCTGCCAACCACCTCCTCCCATCCTCCCAGCTCCATCCATGGGCTTCCAATCACTGCTCTGTAATTAAAGAACCTGACCTGCCTGCTGGAGGATACACTCCAAGCTCTATCCCCTGCCTCACCCAGACCTTCTCCCCTCTGCCCCATCCCTAGGCAGGGCAGGCACCTCAGTTCGAATGTGCGGAAGAGCTCAGAGCAACGAGAGGGACTAAAGAACTGAGCATGGTAAAGTGGAGGCTGCCACAGTTTGGGGTGCCAAAACGGCCGCGTTCTGGGAGCAGAAGAAAGGATACAGGGCCCCTAGGAAAAGAGACTCTGTAGCCTTTAACTCCTTTCTTTGGGAATAGTCAATGCTGGATTGTTTGACCTCCTGGCGAGGGTCACAGAACCTCACCCTTCTCCAGCCAAGCTGCTAGGTAAGGGTGGTCTGCCGTAGGAACGTGAGGCCTTCAGGTTCCCTCCTCTCACGTGGTTCTCAATGCTTTGCTCTTTCTTGTGGGCCTGCACCAGGGTGTGTCCTTTGCCTATCCCTTGAAACTCCTTGTTGGCTTCCTCCGTCCACTCCTCCAAAGTGGGCGGGGCCTAATCCGAGTTCTTGAAACTGACCTGGCTGAATGCCTTTTTAAAGAGAATCCCCAGGGTGACCCCGCACTGGCCCAAGTAGCACGATCCTCTCCTTCAGAAGCTTGGAGGATTGTTCCAGTTCTTTCTGCAGAGGCTTTACACCCCAGATTCCTGGATGGGGAGAGGACGGCTTGCTGGGCTCGCTCCAGCTTCTACCTCTCTACTCTGACAGCCCCAGAGTGGGCAGTATAGTGCCAGCTCCTGTTGAGCCACTCGGCCGCATGGTCTCCAGGCCAACCTTGGGGCACTAGGGTCCACGCCAACCTGAAATCCATAGTACACCAGCCGTCCGCAGAATTATTATGGCAGGAGGCACAAGAAGTCTATTCCGAATAGACGCTTTCTGAATCCACCAAGGAAAAGCAAGTTTGCAATTTGTGACTACTGACAAAGGAATCCCAAACATCAAGTGTCTCTACGACATTTCCATACAGTAAGAACATTCGAGGCGCCTTCCTGAGGAAGAAGATGCCCTGCAGAGCGCAGAAGGGTTTGTTTGTCTCTTCAGCAATCCAGTTCAGTGTCATGGTTTCTAAGAGAGTCACTGATGAGATTTTTTTATCTTTAATCTCTGTGACAAATATATTCTAAAACTCTAAAAACCAGGCAGTTTGGCAGATCTGAGGCACCTAGGTAGCTGGGATATGGTGGCGCACGCCTTTAATCCCAGCACTCGGGAGGCAGAGGCAGGCAGATTTCTGTGAGT